>CAIGRF010415444.1:23215-43353 GCA_903798235.1 Fraxinus ornus | reverse complement strand
AAAGTCAAATGAATGGTATTCGGTATGGTTATTTTTTTTCAATTTTTTTTTTTGACAATTGGAACAAATTATAGAACCAATGGTAGAAAACATTATCACTTTAATGGACAATTTTCATAAAAAAATGAAGCCAAACGGACACCAAACTTTCAACATTTTCCATGGAAAATTATACCAATCAAACACAATTAATTACCATTCCCAGTAAAACAATTTTTAGGTAATTTTTTTTCCCTATATAACATTTTCTTTCCACCCATTTTTCACTTTGCAATCAAACGGACCCTAAGAGTTACTGCTTTTGAAAATCTTTATTTGTGAGATGAGCGAATGCAGTATAGAGCAAGTAAATAATTTTCTCATTTAATGACTTGATTTTTAAACGAGAAGGTTTGACAATTTCAATCACAAACAAAAGCTACTTGCAAGTTTTCAAAAGGTGGGTTTTTGGGTATTTCACATGACATTAACTACTGAAAATAAAAAATGAAATGGAAATTTGTATTTATTTATTGTATTGTAATCAAGTGGACGAGGAACAAGAGAAATGGTGGTGGTTTCTGTACCTCAAGTCCATGCCCAAATGATGTGGACACAGGTTGTTCGAAGCCACTGTCTTACGTGGTCTAAGCCAAACCTTTTGTCCCTTCGAATATCGTCTCTCAATTTACTTATGTTTAAAGTAGATCAAAAGTACCTAACTAATCACCAATAAATGCGAATCCAACTTGCTTTATACGGTGATCACAAGCCATCAATCTTGTTTATGTTTTAACATTATGGGATATATGTTTTCTTTTTTATTAATTATTATTGCATACAAGAAAAAGTTAATAAGATCTTAATGGCTCGAATTAGAGATGTAAACTATAAAACAATTGTTGTATTTTGTTTTTCTTTTTTGAATATACAGTTTCTAAAATATAATCAAATCGATTTTCACACAAGTGAGTTCTGCGGTACAGGAATTCAAGGGTGGGTGGATAGAAAAATCAATTTTTTATTCACATGGGGCCCACCCCAATGTGAGTAAAATTCAAAATTTTGCAAAAAAAAAAAAATTTGTGCTCGCAGCATTTTTCCACACAAGTTTTCATTTTTTATAGTTAAATCAATCGGTCAAGTTCAGTTTTCAAAACACCAATGAATAGATGCAATGATAAATTGTAAATAGTGCAAAAATGACTTTTCTGGAAAATAAGGTTTATTTTTCAAATTTGGCAGTTGGATGTCTAATTGGTAAGACTTGAAAAATCTCGCTTAGGCTAGTTTTCCAATCAATAATATAAAAAAATTAATTAATTCTAACAGTTTAATATTGTTGCAAAAAATTAGTATCATTATTTGTTTTTATATAAATGACATTAAGCCCTGATTGGTATGGATTAAATTTATATTTTAATATAAGTCAAAGTTGACAATTAATATTTAATTGGCATGTTGGTGATAATTAAAATCAAATTTTTAGTAAATTTTGATTAAAAATTTTTTGATGAAATGTGTAGTTAAAAATTGTGAATTCCATTAAATATGTAGTTGAAATTAATTGTCGACTTTGACTGATATTAAAATCTAAAATTTAATCACAGTCAAATAGTTAGCTCTTGTTTGATCCCCAATTTTTTCAAATTATATTTTTTCTCTCTTCTTCTCAATCACACATTTTTCAACAGAACAATATTACACATAAATTCAAAACTTTCCTTCTTTTTTAATCATATATTTTCCAATCAATCTACTATTTCAAAATGTATTCTATACCAAAAATAAAAAATAAAAAAACTAAGTTATATAATAGTTATGAAACTTCTTTAACGCTCAAAAAGGATTCTCATAGTGGACTATTAAAAACTAAAGGTAGAGCATGATGACAATCGTCTAATATCTAGTCTAGTACTATAGTGGGCCTTGAATTCTTCATTCGTGTGTCTCAACCTGCCTTTTATCTCTATGCTCTCTATGTAATAAATGCTCAATCAAATTACTAATCCAAATGTATCAAGTTGTTATGAATGTCCCACGTATTGTAGACGTTTGAGAATATATATATATATATATATATATATTTTAATTCTTGACTGAACTTTAGTTAGCTACTTATAAGAATGAGAGANTAGGTTTAGGTGTAAAATATTTTATCGCGTAATGTATGATTGAAAGCGAGAACGTAGAAAAAAGAATTTTGAAATAATAGAAGATAAATAGGGATTAACGTGGTTAAAGATAGAACGGTATTATAAGCAAAGTATGTGGCTTCTTGTTTGCCAACGTGTGTCTCTATCATATATAGGATTTCAATTTAAATTTCAAGGCATTATTATCCAATAGATAAGATACACAATGGGACCACAAATTAAAACTGCAGCTGCCATGACAAACCTATCTCAATCATGCTATATTTACCTCATGTCTTATATCGAGTTTGATATCACGTCAGTTGAAAAAATTTTGTACATTGATTTTAATAACATTTTTGTCAATCAATGATCAGATTTTCTACAAGTAGAGAAGATGTCAAAAATATTGTCGACCACAAGTATACAAGAAGCATAATTCAACCTATTTTCTTGTGATAGAATGAGTTTGTACTCAAATTTACACGTATTTTATCCACCTCAGAGAGAGAGAGAGAGAGAGAGAGAGAGAGAGAGAGTTAAAACACTGAAATGTACTTCGATGGACCTGGCAAGGTCTCAATGGGGGTATAGCAACATCATTTTCCATGCACCAATAGTTCTCGTGCTTCGTGTAAACGTGGCCACGGTTCGATTAAAACTATCTCATCAAGAATTAATTTGAATTATCTGTTCATGATCGTGTGAGTCTTGGCATGCTTCGACTTGAAATAATGTCATGGAGAATTACTTTAGATTAGTAAAGTTTTAGTTTTTTTTTATTTTTTTATTTAATGGTGAAGAGATGGCTTTTTCTGAAAAGAAAGGGGATGGATTGGAGAATTAGATTGATAACTTCAAACTTATGCTTTGCATTACCTCTTTAGTTTAGTCAATTGAATGTAATCGATTCTAGTGCAACATAAATATGTGCTTAACACGACTAATGTCAAATAGCATTACTCTTTCTTATGTAGATGGCCATGTGGATTTATACAAATTAATAAAGGAAACTTGCTTGACTGGCTGAGGTTTTTAAGTGGGACGCGCAAGAGGTCCCCATCCTCTTTAAGGGGAGCAAGGCAATTGGATCCCCAACCAACTTTTTTGTGACATTTGAATCATTGGTCTCCTTAGTCTTGAAGGACTTGAATTTTCCCATATGAGTTCTGTTGAGGGGTGGGTTGGGTTGGTTTAGTTTTCAGGCCAACCAAAAATCGAACAATATTCTGTTTGATAATGGAAAATTAAGCAAAACCCTACATTTAAACTTTAAACTAGGCTTATTAGCACAAAACGTCCATATGTTTCAATTTTTTGCATTTTCACCTTTATTTCAACGTTCATTATGGAAAACGTCATTCTGTGCATCTGATGTGAGTTCCACTGTTAAATGCACAACTAGACTTACTTTTAATTTGGAACTTGAAGATAAAATGGTTAGTCCTCTTCAAAAAACTCTTCTTCCCCATGACATATGCACGATTTATCTTCCATCTTCTCTACTGTTCTTCATCCCCTTTTCCTATCATATAGAATTTTTCCTCTTGTAATGGGTTATCCTTTGCACACAGTGGAGGGCAAACTGGTGTGAAGGTATTATTTTGCTGTGGGTCCGTTATTTTTTATTTTAGTGTATGAAATTTCAAACTATGAGTGATCAAAGCTTCCTCGCTATTTTTTATGTAATTTATTGTTGTTTTTTTTTTATAGGATTTTGTGTCGAATCAAAATGTTTCCTCCATTTATTAGAGAGCCCGACGATGACACACCCACATATGGTAGGAACGCTGTCCATTCATGATCACCGTTTTCCCTTCATTAATTTTGTTGATTTGTGGAATTAAAGATTGGAAGTTTATTGAAATGAGAAATGGGAAAAGACCTCCAACACCGTGAGGGAAATTTTGGGGTAGGAAGGGGGGGGTTTGTAGGTATTCCTCTGAAATTACATGACATTGGTTGTGAATTGAATTTTTTGTGGTTTTAGTTGGGTTTTGAGCATTGTGTGTTGTACAATTCATTATTGCCATGATTTGATTAGTGTGCATTTCTTCACATACCACATTTCACTGTTCATTCCCTTATCTCCATATTCCTTTGCATGCAGGTGCAAATTCAGGCTACTTCACCGTTAAATTGCATCATGTAGGCCACTTCTATGCTAATCTAGCATACGAACATGAATTTGTGATTTTCTTATATTTCTTCCATGCCTCATTGTTTACGAAAGGTAATTTGATGAAGCCTCTAAATGCGGTTGGTAATGATTTGGTGTTGTAGTTTTACTATAAAGAACGAAATATGAGTTTAGGGAAGAGGTTGACTAGATTGAAGAGTGATAAGGATATTAAGAAATGCTTAGGGATAGAGATGAACATTCAATAGTGCAGATATATGTTGTAGCTCCATTGCATGCATCAATCTTAGAAGTTGATACGCAATCCGATGAACCACAAACATTTGAAGGTTTTTACGTACCTTCTATGGAAGAAAATGAGGGTGGGGAGCCTAAAATTGATTGGTCAAATGAGTTTTTTTCGTGAAAATGCTGAATAGTTGTGGTCGCATTACAAGGAAACCCTTCAACATCATTTTGAAGAAGATCAACATGTAGGTGATATGGGTGTTTAAGATGATGAAGCCAGGGTTGAAGCTCATAATGACGAACCAAGTAGGGAAGATGAGGTTGAAAGTTTGGTGGAATCTGATTACGAGATGGAAGATCAGTCAGTGTCTAATACTGAAACTGAGAATCAAAAGGTTAATTTGATTTTGGATTCGGTGTGGTGGATGAGCATCATGTTAGGGGTTCGAATACAGAATATGGGGACTCCAACGAGTTGCGAAGCATCGATAGTATATATGAGGATGATACAGCTTCAAGAAGAAGGGATTTGATTGATGCCTTCAATTCAATGACTGATATGGAGGATCCAAAGTTTAGATGAGGTAACTTCAACCCATTCTTTACCTTACTTTTAATACGTTCTCTGAAAATGTCTAATATGATTCCATTTTCTAATTGTTAAGGTTGCTATTTGAGTCTAAATCGTTGTTGAAGGCCACCATCACTACATATTCAGTTCGAAGTAATAGAGAGATTAAATACAAGAAGGATGATGCTTTGAGATTGAGAGCCAAGAGCCAAGTGCAAGGGAAAGTGTCCCTGGGTGTTGTATGCTACCAATGAGCATAACAAGACAAATTGGCTGATCAAAACGTGTGTGGAAGAGTATACGTGCCCCATGATGTATAAGAATTTTAGAGTAAGATCTACTTATTTGGCATATAAATATTTATCTGACTGGAGGTCTGAACCAAATATGTTGATGAGCACATTCATGGAGATGGTGAAAAGGGGTGTGTGTGATATCTCAAATTGGAAAATTTATAGAATAAAGGAGAAAGCACTTAAAAAGATTAGAGGGACTGTGGTGGACCATTACAAAGTACCGTGGGATTATTGTGAGGAGTTGAAGCGTATAAATAGTGGATCATTGCTTTGGTTGAAGGTTATGCTGGAGAATTCAGACGGTTGTAAAGGCCTTGGAGCATTGAAGGAGGGTTTATTAGGGGGTGTCAAAGAGTGATTGATCTAGATGGTTGCTTTCTAGAGACACGGCATGGTGGGCAGTTGTTATCTGCAGTTGGTATGGATGCTAATAACAGTGTGTATCCAATAGCGTATGCAATTGTTGAGGTTGAGAATGGAGATAATTGGAGATGGTTTTTGGAGTTGTTGAAGGATGATTTGCATATACACAATGCGTTGCACTGGACATCCATTTCAGATAAGCAAAAGGGGTTGATTAATGTGATAGAGTCTTTGTTTGATAATGCGACCACAGAACATGTGTTAGACATATGTACAACAATTTAAGTGTCTCACATAAAGGATCGGCTTTGAACTATTATCTTTGGAATGCAACTAGGATCACTAATGTGCCACAGTGGCTTGAACACATGCAAAAGATGTTGGACCTGGTTACGTATGGTTGGCTTGAACCAAAATCAGCATCCCATTGGAGCAAATCCTACTTCAAAGAGTAGACTGAGTGTGACATGCTTTTGAACAATTTGTATAAATCATTCAATATTGTCAGTGCAAGAGAGAAGCCCAACCTAACCATGATTGAGGAGATTATGTTGTATTTGATGAAGAGAATTGTAGCCCATAGAAAGTCACCTGATAGATGGACATAAACAGTAGGCCCCAGAATCCAAAAGATTCTCAATAAGAATAGTAAACTATTAAGGTTTGAGTGGGCTGAATATACGGGGAGTGAAAACTTCCAAGTTCGGCACAATACATGCATTGTACTACATGTTGTTGACCTCAGGGTAATGACTTGTACATTTCGTGCTTGGCTATTATCAAGAATTCCTTGTTGCCACGTGATTGCTTTGGTGGTATCTAGAGGCCTTAGTGTAATTGATTACGTACATGCTATCTACAAAAAAGAATCTTACTTGATCACATATACGTCTTCCGTTTCTTCTATCACAGGTCTGAACTCATGGCCTAGTCCAGGTCTCAACCCATTCAGACCACCTGTGTACACTAAAAAGTCTGGGAGGCCAAAGAAAAACAGAAGAAAAGAGCCAAATAAGGTGGAATCTTCAAGTCAGGTGAAGAACTCCAAAAAGTCTTCGCAAAATGAAATCCCTTTGGAGACTTCAGCAGGCGTATCTGGTGTAGGGAAGAGAACGGCCCAAACTCAGACATGTTAAAAATGTGGTGAACCAAGACACAATAGGAGGATCTACAAAGGGGCACTACCATCAACAAACAATTAGGGAGGGTCTGTTCACTTTTTTGGTTTATGTTGAATGCAGTTGTAGTGGCAACTTGAAAAAGTTGTTGAATTGTAAATTTCTTTTGTTCATGTGTCTGAATGATCAACAGTATAACAGTCGAAATTGGTGTATCTAAAAGTCTCCATTTTGCCTATTTTAGAGGAAAACTTAGTTCACTATTAATTCCGATGATGAATTTTTTTGTTCAGTATATTCTGTTGTTGTTTTAAATTTGTAATTTGATCAGTACGTTGAATTGACACAGTTGATTAGAAACTTGAGTTGATGTGGTTGATTAGCGCCTTGAGTTTTTGTAATTGATTACGATCATTCTGTTGCTATGAATGAAAGTGATGCTTACAGGATAAGATAGGGAAAGTTTTCGTAGAGATCTAAATCACAGAGATGTTATCGCAAAAATTGTCAAAATGTAAGGATGTTTTATGCAATAACCTTTGAAACATTAGGATATTTTACGAAAACATAGTTTGAACGTTGGGATATTATACGCAAAACATTTTGTAACGTAGAGACGTTTTTCACATGTTTAAATTCGGGAAAAAATAGATTGACATCTTTGGTTTTGATGCATAATTATGGGATTTTTGATTTTTGATATCGATTTTGCTACAAATAATAATAAGGGATGAGAGCAGTTGCGGAAGCCAAAATTCGATGATGATGATGAATAGTGGACTTCAGCCGTTTTGTTTTATTAATCTTTTTCTTTTTCTTTTTTGAGAGTAACTTGTTTATGGCGGGAAGAAGAGTTTTTTAAAGTGGTGTGACCATCTTACCCTTCGAGTTTCAAATTAAAAGTGAATCCAAGTGTGCATTTAACGGTAGAACTAACAACAAATGAATTGAATGACGTTTTCCACAATGAAACGTTGAAATAAGAGTGAAAATGTAAAAATTGAAACGTATGGACATTTTTCGCACTAAAGATCAAACGTAAGAACATTTCGTGCTAATAAGCCCTTACACTTCAAAACTATGGGCTAAAAGATTTCTTGTCATAAATCAAGTGTTAACAAATTTTAATTAAGAGTAGTATATTTTTAAATTAGTTAATACAAAATAAAATGAATTAATCATACCATAACCGTTTTTAATACTTACCTAAAAGAAATCAAAATCTGTTCAAATAATATATTATCATAACCACCCTCCCTCCCTCCCTCTCCCTTCTTCAATTTTCACACTAAATCTATCTCTATGCGACTATGTCTACAATCCCTCTTTCTCAATCGTGCATTTCTTCAACCTCCACGCTATATCACTCTAACCCTCCACTATCACTATCCACTTTCACCACCATGATTTCGCACAACATTAAATTGAAGAATCTAATATAAAATTCTCTGTGCAAGTAACATTCACCATACGTTGTTCTTCAAAATGGTGTTAACCCGAAGTGTAGAGGAAATCGAAGAGATAAAGAGAAAGGGAAAGAGGAAGAAAAAACACTTGAAGAATATTCTTTACCTTAGAGAATGAAAAATATTCTTTACCTTCGAGAATGAAAAAGTCTGCATCCGACGAAAAATCCTTGAAGAAGATGAAATCCCTAATTTGTACTTATATTTTTTTATGTGTAACTGCCCTACAATGTGAAATGTAAAGTATGGGTATGTCTGCATCTTTTTTTTTTTTTTTTTGGAAATGGATTTATATCTTATGTGACCTCATCTTGATAAATGTGATTTGATTTTGTTATATTATTATCTGATTTTATCAAAATACAAGTGTTGGATAAGCAATGATTTATTAGTTATTTTTGTAGACAATGTCATGACATAAAAGATTAGGTCACAATCAAGCAATTTTTAGGTCACGTGTCTAACACTCCAATTTGTGCAGAATTGGAAATATTTGATCAAAGAAAGCAAATGGTTCCCCATAAAATATTACAATAAGCTCCATATCAAAGTCACATATCTAGCACTCCATGTCATTTGATGCCACCAAAGCGATGCTTGAAATTGCATCGTTGTTGTTAAAATGCAGACAAATCAGGCAGACTAACGGAGAGAAAAAATAAAGACTGCTGATTGATTTATTGAGAACTGAATATTTGAAAATGTTTTTCTCATTTTAGATATAGTTGGTAGATGTTTGTATATATGAATATTGATTTTTATGTACATATAGATCAATATTTTTACCTTTTTGATACTACTAATGATATTTGTTGCGTTAATGTAGATGACAGATTGTTTTTATGATTACCATTTAATTTAGGTTATTTTTTTATTAGATAAATTTTGTGATAACATATCATAATCACTCACATCAACACATTATTTGTCATAACCGATCACAGTTAACACAAACATGGTCACAGTTACCATATATATGGTCACAAAATTTAACTGTAAACATGTTTTGTCGTAATCATTTACTGTTAAAAATGTATGATTACACGTGTCACCGTTAACACATACGTGGTCACAAATAGTTACAGTTACGACAGACTTGGTCATAGACAGTCACAATGGAAACAAACTTGATCACAGATAATTACAGATAACATAGGTCTGGTCACAAACTATAACAACTTATACAAATCTGGTCAAATGGTCATTGTTAAACAAAACATGGTGACATACAACACAAAACACACGGCAAATAGGTTAAGTCATGCTGTAATTTAATGGAATACAGAAACATATTCAGGAATTATGAATTTTTAAATCACAAGATGAATTCAAATTTTAGATCAAAAGGAAATCTCATTTGAATAATCTTTCAATTCAACATATCTAATAATACCCCGTTTGTAAATAAGACGAAAGAATTTATAATTATGAAAGAATATCTAGTTGTATGTCGCTTCACAATGAAGTATTGAGATATCCAATTATCGAATTCTTCAACCACCGCATTTTGGACAACTCTTAAGCGATTGAAAATTAGAAATTATCGGTTGTATTGTGACTTTATCGGTTGAATGGTGGTGTTTGGAGAATAGATACACCAATTTTGTGCTCAACTGATATGATTTAGGAAAAAAATTGGGAATCATATTTAGAGAGAGAAAGAGAGTTGGATATTGTAATTAGAGAGAGAAAATGTGATGTAATATATGGAATAATTGATATTATTAATAATATGTTAGAAGATTATATTATATAACACCTGATATGTTAAAAGATATTGATATGTTAAAATATTAATATTATATTTATATATTATATGACACATGGTTTTTAGAAGTCTGGTAGTTAAATATTTTTCCCGTTTGATAATTTATCAAATTGAACCAACACAAACAGAACAATTTTTGGTCGGTTTGATTTGGGTTATTTAGTTTGGGCTTGGTGATAAATGTTTTTCATAATTTGCATTTAATTGTCTTTCTCAACCACTCACAAGACTAACAAGATTTTCAACTTAGCTTCCAAAGATAATCTACTTGGCCCTTTCCCAACCCATACAAGGAGAGTTGAACATAAAGAAAGGAAGACAATGTCCCAAGAACACCTTCAGTGGACTCTTAACATAAAATGTCTCTAGTTAAAGAGTTAACCTTTAAAATTATGTTCCGAAAGACACTTTAAATTAATATTTTAATTTAGAAAGTGAATTTGACAATTCATTCAATGGAAAAAAATAATATAATAATTCAGAGGAAAATCGGTGAAAATAAAAGATAGGGATATTTTTTCGAAGTGGTAAAATTAAGGGATAATTAGCACATAACGTCCTCACTTTTCATTGTTATTGTGGAAAACGTCATTATCTTTCATTTTTTGACATTTTCCCCATTATTTTCACCTTTCATTGTGCAAAAGGTCATTTTTATCCATTTTCTCAATTAAAATTTTTGAAATGATGAAAATACCCTTCCCTTTAAATAAAACAATAGAGAAAAAGGAAAAAAAATAATTGCTAACGTAGTCCCAATTTTTCTCAAAAGCGCAAATGAATCTTGAATAAATTATTAAAATGGTAACTAGCACATAATATCCCTGCATTTCACTATTATTGCAAAAAATGTCCCTAACTTTTATTTTTTTGCCATCTTCACCCTTAATTATATATTTGATAGCTCAAACCATCATTTCTATCAAATTTCATCCAATTTCTCAATAAAATGCAATGAAATGATGAATATACCCTCATATTTAAATAAAAAAAAGTTCAAGAATTAATTGCAACCATAGTCCCATTTTTTTAAAAAGTGTAAAAGAGTCCCAATAAATTATATAAAAAATTATTTTTTTATAAAAAGTGTAAACGAGTCTCAAATAAATTATTAAAGAATTAGAAATTTTAAAATATATATTTTTTATTTAATTATGAGGGTATTCATTATTTCACAGATTTTTTTATTGAGAAATTGGATGAAAATGATGGTTTGCACAATCAAATATGCAATTAAGGGTGAAAATGTCAAAAAAATGAAAGGTAAGAACTTTTTCGCAATAAAGGTACATTATGTACTAATTACCATTTGAATAATTTATTTGAGACTCATTTGCGCTTTTCGAAAAAAATGAGACTATGATAGCAATTAGTTTTTTTTTCTTTTTCCTTTTGTTTTATTTAAAGGGAATGATATTTTCGTCATTTCACATTTTTGATTGGGAAAATGGACGAAAAGGACCTTTTACGTAATGAAAGGTGAAAATAAGGATGAAAATGCCAAAAAATGAAAGGTATATACGTTTTCCACAATAACAATGAGAGGTGATGACGTTACATGTTAATTACACTTCTCCAAAACCCATAGTATGTTTTTTATTTTCATTTTATTCCCAAATCCCAAATCTTTTTATTTTCTTTCTATACTATAGGAAAACATTTTTAGTAAAATTACAAATTTTATTATTTCTATATTTTTATTTATAACAAAATATTGACATATAATTTACCCTTGTTCAATCCTCATTTTTTAAATAGGTTTTTCTCCCTCTTCTTTTCAATCACACATTCTTCAATAATATAATATTAAACACAACCTAAAAACTTTTCTTTTATTTTTAATCACACATTCTCCATCAATATGTGCATTCTATACGACGTCCTTCCTTTGTGAACAAAGGTAAGGTTTCTCTCTAGGTTTTCCCCCGAAGACCTAGTTTTTTCCTCGTGGATCTTTAGTCCATAGAGGTGGTTGGCATGGAGAAGGAATTGTCTGACTTGTATGGCAGACTCAAGTTAACTGAAGATGATAAACAAGAGGTGGAGGTAGGTGAGGAAGAAATTCTTTTATCATTCGAGAAAAGTAGGAATTGCATAGCCTTCAATGTGATATCGGATCGTGAGATGAATAAAGGGGCATTGAAGAACACAATGCTAAAGGTGTGGCAAGTGGATGGGAAAGCGACCACTAAGGATGCAAGTCGAAACAAATTCCTAATTGAATTGAAAAGGTTAGACGACAAAAAGAGAATCATGAGTGGCAGGCCATGGTCTTTTGATAAGCAATTGCTCTGTTTACAAGATTGTGAGGGAGCCGCCTCTTCAAAAGAGATTTTGTTTAACGAAGAAATCTTATGGATTCAATGCCATGATCTACCATTTGTTGGGATGAATCAGAAAACGGGTCACGACATCGGATCGCGTCTAGGAAAGGTTCTATGTGTTGACACAGTAACATTGGAGTTTGCTTGGGAGAATTCTTACGGATCAAAGTGTCGATGGATATTTCTAAACCTCTATCACGGGGAAGATTTCTCAACATTAGGGGGAAGGGGGTAAAGTACTGGATTCCATTCAAGTATGAAAGACTCCCAAATTTTTGTTATCACCGTGGCTTCTTCAAACATCAATCAGGACGGTGTCAAAAGAAAGAAAATGGTTCTGCCATTGGGGACGTTTTGGAATAGCAATATGGTGTGTGGTTACGGGTAAACGTGAAGAAACTAGAAATGCTAACCTCGTCGACGGGAAGTGCCAACGTTCAGGAAGATCAACAGGAAATAAACTATCGGGAATTCTCCGACGACACTAAGAGAAGAGCAGAGACGTAAAGAAACAATAATCTAAATGTGGAAAATCTGGATTCAATTGCAGATTTGTTGCATCTTTCCAAAACAGACATTGCTAGAATTCTGCCGGATGGATTGCCTAAAACTAAAAATCATGAGATGATCCCAACGAATTATAAGGAGGCAAGAAGTGATTTTGTGTAAGAAATAAGCCCACGTGATCCTGTGGTAAACGTTCCAGTGAATTCCACTCAAGAAAAGGCCCAACTTGAGACCCAATCAAGCCCACAACAAACTAAGACTAAAAAGCCCTGGCCCAAGGAAAAGCATGGAAAAAAGGGCCCGTGTTGGTCCACCTTTTTTATCTACCCAAGCAGCTGCCGTTGACGGGAAAATGGAGGATGAAATATTGCTGAAACGATAGAAGATTGGGGGATCCGAACCAGCTCTGGAAAAAAGGTCTAAGACTTTGATTGATGAAAATCTTGACCTTGATATGGCAGAGGCTGCTCCGCAACCTTGCCTATTGCCATGAATATGCTTTGCTGGAATTGTCGAGGGCTTGGGAACCCTCGGACAATTCGGGAACTTCATCAACTACTGAAGGAGAAGCGCCCATGTTTGGTTTTCCTCTCTGAAACCAAACTTCAAAGAAATAATATGGAGAAGTTGAAATTGAAGCTCAGATTCGATCATTGTTTTACGGTGGAAAGTGTCGGTCGAAGTGGTGGATTGGCGATTTTATGGATGGAGGAGGTCAACGCTTCTCTAGTGAATTATTCTAGAAGTCATATTTCAATGAATATTGAGAATGCCGAAGCCAGCTCTTCGCATATTTTATTAAGTTTCTACGGAAACCCAATTACAGATAGAAAGAAGGAGAGTTGGCAAATAATGTGTAGGATGAACTCGAAAAGCCCGACACCATGGCTAATTATTGGAGATTTTAATGAAATCTTCAACCTTGATGAGAAGTTTGAAGCTAACCTGAGACCATATTCTCAAATGGAGAGTTTCTGCAAGGTGATAGAAGAGTGTGATCTCAGGGGCTTTGTCAGACCAAAATTCACCTGGAACAACAAGAGGCAGGGGAAACATTTCACCAAAGAGAGGTTGGATAGAGCTTTTGCAAACAATTTTTCACACCTCTCTTTAGAAATTGTAAAGTGCAGGTGCTACCAGTGATCAACTCGGACCACAACCTCTCCTAATAAACTGCAACAACATTCATGCAAAATTGGACTCCTGTCCACCCAAGTTGTTTCGGTATGAAGCTGCTTGGTCCAGGAAGCAGGATTGTAAAGACATAATTGAAAGTGTTTGGCCTTTCCCTGGGGAGCAGAGTGACCCGTTAGGCTGTTTCAAATCGAAATTAGAGCTGGGCTAAATGCAATGCAGGAACTACAAGGAAGAATCTAAGAGCATATCTGCAAAAGCTCTGGTTGCTGCAGGATAATAACCAAGGAAAATTAAACAAAAGAATTAAAGACACTCAAAAGCAGGTTGATGAATTGCTAGAAGACGAGGAAATGAAATGGAAACAACGCTAAAAACAAATGTGGCTCAAATGTGGGAATAAGAACACAGCTTATTTTCATAAATGTGCATCTCAAAAAAGGAAACAAAATACCATCAGGAGTATTTTGAATGAAAGGGGTGAAGTTTCCACCAAACAGGATGAGATACGTAACACGTTCCAAGTTTTCTACTAACAACTATTCTCGACTTCTAACCCATTTGGCATTGAAGAAGCGGTACATGAGCTAGAAGCTAAAGTTACTCCGAAAATGAACGACCAGCTACAAAAAACCTACACTGATGAGGAAGTGAGGCGAGCAATTTTTGAACTGGATCCATTGAGCTCCCCTGGACCTGATGGCTTCTCAATAGGGTTCTATCAAGACAACTGGGGTTCTATTGGAGAAGGCCTCTGCGTTGCAGTTAAAGATCTTCTAGCTTCGAAACAAGGGTTTAATGAAATTAATGACACTCTTATTGTTTTGATTCCTAAGAAAAAATTTCCAACATCTGTTTTAGATTATAGTCCTATTAGTCTATGTAATGTTCTTTATAAAGTGGTGTCGAAAGTTTTGGCTAACGGACTCAAATATTTTTTGTCTGATATTATCTCACCAGCTTAAAGTGCTTTTGTCCTAGGGCGCTTGATATCAGACAACATCATTGTGGCTTATGAAACAATGCACTCCATGAAGCATCGAGTCAAAGGAAAGAAAGGGTTACTTGGCCTTAAAGTTGGACATGAGCAAAGCATATGATCGCATCGAGTGGAGTTTCCTAGAAGCTGTTCTAAGGAAGTTAGGCTTTGGTGAGAGGTGGATAGAGCTAATCATGCAGTGTGTCCAAACGGTGAAATACTCATTTCTTATTAATGGAGAGCCACAAAGTCAGTTCCAACCAATAAGAGGTTTAAGGCAAGGGGATCATTTATCCCCTTATCTATTCATTATATGCTCAGAAGTGCTTGGCAACTTGCTGGATAAATCGGAGGCGAAATGACTCATATCTGGCTTCCCATTTGCTAGAGGCAACCTTTTAGTGAACCATCTATTCTTTGCAGATGATAGCCTTATTTTCTGCAAGGCAAACATCTTGGAATGGTAGCGGCTCTCCTATATATTGAAATTATATGAACACGCATCGAGGCAATGGCTTAACATGGATAAGAGTTCCATTTACTTTAGTGATAACACCAAGCCGGTGATCAAGACAGCAGTCCTACAAGCAGCTATAGTAAGATAAGCAAAGTCTTTTGAGAAATACTTGGGTTTATCAGCCTTTGTAGAAAGAAAGAAAATGACAGCATTCAGACCGGTACTTGAGTAGATTAGAAGCAAAATGAATAGCTGAACGGTGAAATTTATTTCGCAAGCAGGTAAAGAAGTTCTCCTCAAGGCTATTATCCAATCTATCCCAACATATTGCATGGGAATTTTTAAACGTCCACGAACTATTTTTCAAGCTATAAATTGACAAGTTAAGAATTTTTGGTGGGGTAGTAGAGGAGATAAAATTAGAACGCAGTGTCTCCCTTGGATTTTGTTGGGGACATCTAAAAATGCTGGAGGACTTGGTTATAGATATTTTGAACTTTTTAACGTGGCATTACTAGCGAAACAGGGATGGCGTCTCACTCAAAATCCAGGTTCCTTGGTTGTATTGGTTCTTAAAGCGAAATACTACAGTAGAACAGATTTTCTGAACAACAAAACTGGTAGTAATGCTTCTTTTCTTTGGAAGAGTTTCTCAAATGGTAAAGAAGTGCTGAGGGAAGGACTTTGTTGGCGCATAGGCAATGGAGGACAAATAGATCCCCCAAGCTTCCACATATCAAACTCAATCTCCATTACAAGATCGGTTTATGAATGGTAGAGTGAGCGAGCTCATAGAAGCAGAAACGAAGACTTGGAACATGCAATTAATCTCTGATATCTTTAATGAGTCGGAGGCTACGCTCATTTGCAAGATTCCTATTAGTCCTTGCGAAAGTCCAGACAAACTCATATGGCGGAGCACGAAGGATGGAAAATTCACAGTCAAAAGTGCCTACCATTTCATCAGTCAGTTGAAACAGGAATCATTAGGCCAATGCTCTAGAAACAATAATTAGAATGAAGTCTAGAGGAAAATTTGGAGTCTAAAGGCTCCAAATGCTAGGAAAATGTTACTATGGCGTGTGACCCATGAATCCCTACCTACAAACCTGAATTTGAACAAAAGGAAAATAAGGGAGTCTCTTTTATGCTCGATATGCAAGAGGGAAGATGAGTCTGTAGTTTATGCTCTGTAGGTTTGTATTTCTGCTCAAGATGTGTGGGGTTGAAGTACTCGAAAAATACAAAAGATATCCTTAATGTCTTTGAACTTCAAAGAACTGATAAGTCATTTGCTCAACAAACTGTCAGCGGAAGAAATGGAATTATTCACTACTACAATCTATTTAATTTGGAAGAGGCGAAACTCCTGTGTGTTTGAGAATAAATTTAATGACTCTACAACAATCTCAAACACTGCTCGACAAAATGCGCAAGACTGCAGAAGCGTGAACTCCCTGTCGGCATTGCCCAGAAATAGAGGAAACCAAGAACCCTAATTTTGAGTTTCACTCCCTCCGAATAAATATAAGGCTAACTGGGAGGTAGCTGTAGACTCTGCCAACTGCCGAGTTGGAATTGGTGTTGTTGTGAGAGATTGGACTGGAAATGTTAATGCATCTCTGATGGCCCAAAGGAAAGTTATCCCAGACGCTTTTTTGGCTGATTCCATCGGAGCTATGGAAGCTGTTGCACTTTGTAGACAACTCGAACTAAGGTCGGTCATTTTAGAGGGAGACGTGATGAATGTAGTGAAGGGACTAAATGGTGAGTTAGAATTTTGGAACTACCCTAGCCTACTTATTCAAGACACGAAGAGCATGCTTTCATTTTTTCATTTATGGTCCGTTAGACGTGTCCCTAGAAATGTTAATGTGGTCGCTCATACATTAGCATAAGAAACACTCAAACTCTCTAATGAGAGAATAGTGTCGGAGGAAACTGCTTGTATCCGGGACTTGCTATTTTGATGATTAATGAATTGTTTTCTTCAAAAAAAGAAAAAAATGCATTCTGTACAAAAAGGGGATCAAACAGACCTAAAATATCTCTTTATTCTTTCTTTATAAATAACCTATACAAGTTATTTTTCAACTTTTATTTTGTGGCATAATTTCTTGTTATTATTTATTTTTATTTTTTATAATTTTTTAATGATTTTCTTTGAAACTACTATTGTTTTTAATACTACTAAGCTCTTGTTTGATTTCTATTTTTTTTCAAAATATAGTTTTTTCTCTCTTCTTTTTAATCACACATTCTTCAATAAAAATAATATTTTATCGTAAACTCAAATTTTTTCATTATTTTTTAACCACATATTTTTCATCAATTTACTGTTCCAAAATGCATTCTATACCAATAATAAGTCTCAAACAGGCCCTAAATAAAAGACCGTACGTGATCTTTAAGGTTTTTTTTTAATGTTATTGATTACAATATTTTATTAAAAATATCAAAGCCAAACTATGTAAATTTTAAAAATTTGGGCCTTCGATGAATAGGGACTTTAGGGGACCATTTAACCTTCATAGCATAAATCTCTTTCCCTTACTTTTAATTTCTTTAAAGCAATTAAAATGAGCTAGAAAGATAAAAAAAAAAAGAGAGTTGCACAATTCTACCATGATTGAGAAAAAGGGGGGTGGGGGGAAATGCTTTGGATCATGTGACAAAATTTTCATCCTTTACGTATAATGCATGGTAGGTGCGCCACTTTCCGCAACCTCTACGCATAACGCATCACTTGTAGCCTTGCCTAGTAAGCATTTCCTTTTGATCATCCAAACGTGAATAAGAAGCTCCTTCATCAAGAATCTAACAAAATGGCCTTTATTTTTTATTAATATTGCAATTGGCTGATCCATAATGCCATAGTTAACACACCCAAAATCCTATCATATATTTGTAGTTTTTAACTGGCCTTATCAGCATAAAGCCTTAATTTACTCTCTAAAGTTTGGTCCACTGTACATCACTGGCCTACTTCTTGTGATGTTTATGAGAATTCAGGACCCTCCACCACCGACCGTGGTACGAAAATATAGAGCCCACACCACTCGTGGCTCGGGTTACTCCACAAACTTCAATAACATTCACCTTTTTTTTTTTGGGCAGATTCTGATGTTTGAGCTTTTGAGATTTTAGATTTGAAAAATAAATTCATAAAGGGAAAGGTATGTAGCGAAAGTTTATAGAAAAGAACAAAATATCACGTTTAAAATTTAAATTTGTTCATTCGCACACGAATGCCAAGAAAGAGAGTTGTTTATTTTAATTCGGCTAGTGGTCCAATTCTGAATTCGTCCCGGCATCGGAAGAAATAAATATGCACGAACCGGTAGGATGTATTATCACTCCATTGTCTTGTTATAGATTGCTGTCATCTAAAGTATGAGACACCTTCTTATTCAGAGATTGTGGGCGATCTTCCCATGCGTTCTGTTTTTCAAAATAAGTACTTTCTTCATTTGGTCAAAAAATTGTGCTACATGAACCATGATTACAACAAGAACAACGCGACATTGAAAAGGCAGATCTCTTCCTTTATTCATGTTGCATCAAAGTTATTCAAAATTCAATATTTATTTTAGGTAAAAATAAATACGGGATTTTTTTTGTCGAAAATTATTTGAACTTATAGATTCTAATTTCACTAAATACAAAAAATTTCACCCCGTTGTACCTTTGATGAAATAAAAAAATCAACTCATTGCGAGAAACGGGAAAAAGTACTTATTAGAACTCATCAAAACAAATTTGAATCTCCTATTTGACAATAAGATTTCATGTAAAAATTAAATATTAAGGCTTGAAGTTCCATCTCAAAAGGTCAGCATTATTAAGAAAAGTAGCATAAATCGTTATATGTTGATTTATATTTCGATATTTAAACAATATGAGATTTATCCCTTAATATACTCCAACAATTTGGTAGCTCGTTTGAACATATCGATCTTAAAATCTGCGTGCTAGTTTCTAAGTCTTAATCAGATCGAATAGTCTTTAATATCGTATTAAAATTTGGGGTTTCATCTTAAAATGTTAACCTTATTAAGAATAGTAGTTTTATACGTTGGTTTATATTTCGATATTTAACCTATCCTTCACATTAACTAATCCAACATTCCAAATAATAGTTTTGAACCAATACACTCTGTTCTAAAAAGTGCGCCTATGCGCCGCCTAGGGGCGAAGCGGGATGAAAACGCCTCGCTTTGAGGCTAAGCGGTAATTAAGCGGTCAAGGGACAACGTTGACCACTTAATGCGCGACTAAGCGCGCCTAGGCGTGGCAAAGCGCGCCTAGGCGGCTAGACTCGCTTTCTCTTTGGAGACCCAATTTTTCCCGCCTAGGCATGTACACGACTCATTTGTTTTGGCCAATGAATAATTATTTAAATATGCTATGCTCCATTAAATGTATCTTTCTTTTTGTTTCTTTTTTTGTTTGTTTATAGATGAAGAAGAAGACATTCAATTGGAGTTCGATAAAGAGTTAGATTAGATAAGATTTAAGCTACAAGTTATCTACGTTAAGTAATTATGATTTTGAAACTTATCTTTATGAAGAAATTATTAAGTAAATGCAGTATTTTATAATTTTTGATGTTTGATATGTATTATTTGAATTGTTGAATTTTTTTATAATGATTAAAAATTTAAAATAAAAAA
>CAIGRF010415419.1:0-14180 GCA_903798235.1 Fraxinus ornus | reverse complement strand
AGCCACCATTCTTGTTCTCTGTGTGGATCGCCATTGGAGGCTGGACAATTGGACAGCTTGGATTGCAGATCGTGATCATTGGAGTTCGAGAATCAGCAAAGGAGTTTGCAGAATTCATCAAAGGTATTATTCTAAACACAATGCGAATCTTGTTTGGGAATCGAAAATTGTTTTACTTCCGCTGCGCATGCATAAGTAGGTTCCCAACATTAGTTACTATAAAGATGGCACCTATACAAGGGAGGAAATCTGTGTTATGAAGTTTTTCTACAACATACCTTGCGTCATCTTCTTTTCTACTTTTTCTCTCTTTTGATTGTACAAGTTATTTATTTTGATAGCAATCTTAAGATAAACTTTCTTCCTTCTACATTTTTTTACGTAATTTTTTTACATGGTCAATACTATAATATCGATTGGATTTTCTCTGGTTGTTGTTTAACGGAAAAATGACTAGACTAAGCAATTTAGTAAAGTGAGTGGACAAAATTCTATGTCTATTTCGTTTGTCACATCGTCAGCATCTCAACATGAATGCTCAAGAAATTCAATTGCATGGATTACAAAAGTTGCCAATAGAAGATGTTGTTCTATCTAACTACGCAAAATTTGAAGAATTTTTTTCGTGAAGATTGTTGGGTTTAGACAAAAGCAAATGCTACTGATAAAAGTACCCAATTGATAATTGAAGAATGGTGATTTTCTATTTTAGAAATACTTTGTCAACGAGTTGGATTACACATTATATAATGTGTATTATACTTACAAGAGGACCAAGAAACTGTCAGAATCTCTTGTAAAACATACATGACATAAGATACCGAGATGAAGAAATTCAATGTCGGTAAATTTCCCAATTTCAAAATAGTTGATTCAAAGGCGGTTTATAAGTCAGGTTCAAGAGCTGCAAATAATTCTGTACGATATTAACGCGGAATACATAGAATCAAGCGGATCTTTCTAAATTAATGGGATTGAGAAACTACCTTAACAATGGAAAGATTTTGAAAACTATCTCAAGTACAAGAGCAGAGAGATAAAATTAACTTGGTATCAAATCCCAAGGATTATTGGGTGGATATAGAAGCCACTTGTCACATTTGTGCTATCAAGAGATTATTTGTCGAGTACAAGAAGATGAATCACGACGAACATCTCTATATGGGCAACTTAACTTCATTTAAAATAAAAGGAATTGGAAAGATCATTCTAAAATTCACTTCTGGAAAATAGTTGATGTTGAACAATGCTGTGCATGTCCTAGAAATTAGGAAGAATTTGATTTCAGGTTCTATTTTCAATAAGAAGGGATTTTAAATAGTGTTTTGAGTATAATAAATTTATATTTAACTCTGTTCTTGATCTTTCCTTCAAAATCTTGGCTTCTTTTCATTTTCTTGCCAATTCACAATGTTACTCAAGTTGGGATTTCATCTCGTAATTACAAAAGTGAACCAAAATTGTTTAGATATCGACACTCAAACACTTGAAATGATAACAAAAAGTCTTGGTTCAAAGACCTAGATAAATGTATAAACTACACATCAATTCATCTATGACAATTTTCGCCATACAATATATTACATATAATGTGGCGTGTGATGATTGATCTATTACAATTTCAGTACTACGATGTGTTATGTCTCAGAAAGAATAAACTAATAATTTATGCATTGCGTATTATTATTGTACCATTATTTGAAAGTTTTACAAGATACACAGGTGAGACACTGAGACTAGTTCAAGCGTGTTGAAGAAACTTAAAATAAAGAATTATGGTACCATGACTTCAGTTAGAAATATTGACATCATCTTTTTTTTTTTTTTTTTTTCAATCGACGTTTTAACTTACATCCGCAAATTGGGGATCATGTGAATTCAATCCCATGATGCAAATGTATTGCAATGATTCTCACGGTGCAAGGCAAAGTCATGTCTATTACAAAAAGAGATATGCTACAGGAACATAGTCAATGACAACATTTCATACAGATATATACTTGACAAAATTTCATTGACAATTTAAAAAAATAAAAGAGAAAGCGGTCAATCAAAAACTACTATTTCAACACCTGGAAATAGCCCGTGTCATGGACCCTGTGCAACCAGTTTAATCCTTACAAAAACTAGTTACAAAAGTCTATAAACTGAAGTTGGACGAAATGCAACAAATTCATAACATTACGTGTCAATGTAGTCCTCCAAAGCTAAACAATTGAATTTAAGTTGTGCATTTGCACTTAAAAATAACAAGTTTCATCATATGAACTTAAAAATACATGATATTTATTGAAATTATAATGCTAAAAAGTTTTAATAAATGAACTCTAAAAATTTTCCCTTCTATCCAATCCTATAAAGAACGTCGAGAGATCCACCGTTGGAGCATCACAAGACATTCTTTAGGCTTGTACTCTGCGCATGTATGTCCTGCACCCTGCAAAAAAAGAAAAACATTTCTTTTCTTATTTTTCTTCAAATCACTGTGAGTTGTGAGAAAGAGCACAATCAAACTTGTCTTGCCTTGACTGTTGCAAATGTGAGATTGAAGTCATTCTTCTTGTACTTCTCTGTGTATCTGTAAGGGATAAAGTGTATTGAAATATTGAGAATAATACCAAGCAATATATACACAATATGATCAAAGAACTCAAAACCAACCCAGCAACTTGGCCATCAACATTCCAAGGTCTCCATTCGTCTTCAACGGTAAGATTGAGCATGCGAATCCATTTTAAGGTACCCACATATGGGCAAGCCAAGTCATGATCACCGCTGGAAAAGAAAGAAGCATAATTAGACAATATATATCAAATTCACATATTTCATATATAGTTTATATTTTTTGCTTAATAAACAATTTCTGTTGGACAAAATTTAGAACAAATTAAGTCACAATTTATATATAAAAAAAATAATATGAGTTACCTAAATATTAGAACTTCGTATCCTTTCTTGCTGAAAAATTCATGATATTGAAGAACACTGTCAACATTCCGTTCATATGATATGTTGAGATTGCATCTTTTCCAGTCTCTTATCGTTCCCTGGTTACCAAATTACGATATTTTCCTAAATATTTTGATGAAATACACTATTGTTCTTTTTAATGATTGATAACATGTCAACTCATAATAAATCTATAATTTTTTTTTTCTACTTAACATACCGTTCTAATATGAAGAGCTTCTTGGACAGTTGGATCATTTGCCCAAACACCACATGAAACGTAATTATTTTCCTGCATAAAAGAAACTCGCATAGTTGGCAAAGATATAATGAAGTAAAAGTTGATTTAAGCTTCTTTTTTACTGAACATTAGTTTTAAAAGTAATGTTTTTCTATGAACACAACTTACTTTCTAATAAGTGAGTCTTAACTTACTTTTAAGAAAAATAACTTATAAATGAAATGTACTAATATATAGATAAATAGAGAATTAATTAAGTTACGCGACACCACTGTCGATCTTGTCCAGATGATGGGAGCATGAGGTGGTCAATTGAACTGTCTTCTGAAAATGATCGATCCCTTCCAAAATCATCTGGTTTTGATGCTTTAAATTTTTCACAATTTGGTTCCAAAATATGAACTTGATTTATATTCGCTATACACTGCATTATTTGATCATAAAGTGAAATTGTTTAGTGTTTGGGACCATAATAAAATGTTAAAAGAAATGAAAATAAGATAAAATATATAGGATGTAAAATGTTACCTTTTCGATCTTTTGAAAGGCATCATCACATTGCAGATTGTTTGGATCACGATTGTAATATTTCCCATTGCAGCTGGTTTTTGCGGACTGAAATTGAGTCAAGTAATTACACGAGAATAAGATGCAAAACAGTTCATTTTATCATATAAAAATAATTGAATAAAAAAGATTACCTCATAATATGCATCTGATATAAGTGCCATGCGATGAAGATATGGAATTCGTGCATTATAATCATCGATTGTAATCGTTTGTCCATTGCCAATAAGATATCCCTGTTTCAATTTCAGAAGTACGCGATCTTTAACATGAAGTTATTTATAGTATTGACAAACAGATATGAGAAATTCTTATATTTATGTGAGAAAATCAATACTTGGAGGGACATTGGTGGTTGCAGTCCTGCTTCATTTCCTGCATTACAATCAAGACTAACAACTTAATCAAGCTTGATAGGCGAACAAGAAAAAATCGAATAAAGTCGTGTAAGTTTCTTTTTTCATTTTGTTATATGCTACCTCGTAATATTTCCAATGCAACCATAGGAACAAGTTTGCCTCCATAGGATTCACCGGCAACATATATAGGATTTTTGATAAACATGGGGTGATTCAATAACCACTGCATTATTCTCATTATTATTAGTTTACGACATGAAAAGGTGGGAAAGAGAATATAGATGGCAATATGTAAGGACTCCTTCTAAGTCCCACTTCAAATTTCATTTCTATAGCTTTCAATTTCCACTTAGGAATACAATATTAATGTTGGCCTACCTTCCTAAGAAACGTGTAAGTATCTTTTACTGACTTGGTGTCTGAGGAAGAATAACCTTGTGAAGTTTTTGCATACGAAAATCCAGTACCAACAGGCAAATCTAGAAATATAATACTGGCAACCTGAAAACCATTTAAATATATTATAAAGGTAGAGAGAGTTATTTTAGACATACATACATAACTTGAATCATGCATTGAATGAGACGTGATATTTACCTTGGTCCAAGAATGTGGATTTAGGAGTATGGATGGTAAGCTTCCATTAAAATTTTCGACATCAAAAGTGAATGGACCTGCACACAAGCACATCAGTTGGTATAAGAATAATATCACTTACATTTATAAATTATAGCAAGGATTATCAAAATAATAATAATATTTCTACTTCTATATATCAAATACAATTAATTGACAATTCCCAGTAAATTAAACAAGTTTTGGGCAATTTAATTCCATGAAATTCATTTTATTCCACTCAAATCTCATTCTTGCAATCAAACGAACCTAAGAGAATTAATGAGTTTCGAACTATCCAAAGAAAAGAAATTGAATATATCTTGACATCGGGAAATGTGAACACAGAAATGTGCAATATGCAACAATCAGGAGCTATTCCTTGGAATTCTCAATATGAATAGCTTGCAATGTGTTTGAATGAATTAATATACATCCTCAAAAAAGAAAATCTTAGGAAAAGGCTACTAGTGTTGCAAAAACTGGAAATAAGCCACTTTGTCAAATATTTTTACCCACCTACTTAACGGATGCAACGGTGAGAGCAGCCGATTTGATGGAAAAGCTAACTATTTTTTAAACAGTTTAATAATAAAATATTATGTGACATTTTGTCAAGGAAAATAACAAAAGTTTCTGGCAATGTAGCAATTTTTGCGAAAACTGTCTTTTTAGTTAAGGAAATGATTTACTTTAACAGAAAAATTGCAATTACAGACGTACCCCAAAACTGTCTTTTTAGTTAAGGAAACTGTCTTTTTAGTTAAGGAAATGAATTTAGTTAAGGAAATGATTTATTCACAAGTTCCAAGTTAATTGTCATTTTATAGGTTACATGTACCCCAAAACTTATTTCCCTTTCACTTGGTTACCTAATCACACAATTATTTGAAAACAAAGTTTCACCTAATATCACACAAGGAGCTTTCCCTTTCAATTATTTAATTAATTGTTTTATTTTTAAACAATTAAAAAATAAAATATTAGACAGTGAGCAATAAATATAATAATTAATGTCACCCCTCCCCCTCGTGCTCCTGACATAAAGCAACTATGTGAATTGTTTAGAAATATATGTGTTTATATTTATGGATCTTATAAAACGTGTAGATGAAAAGTAAATAGATGTTATAGATTTAAGAAACACGTGAACAAAAAATATATATATTTGGCATTTATTAAAATTATAATTCAATTTTCTGTCTCGCCTTGTCAATCGCACATTATCCTATAAAATAATATTACACGTAAATTTAAAAAGATTTCTTATTTTTTAATCACACATTTAAAAAAAATATTATTCCAAAAATTAAAATGGCAAATAATAGGGGCCAAAAAGGGCTAAGCTTAACCATTTTTTTTTTTTTGGAATTTCCACCCTTCCCAAACAATATCTGAATTCTGATAATTGACTTTGAAATGCTTGCCACTTGAGTTAGGTGTTGATTTCATACGCCATATTTTGGACTATATTACCATTATCTTCAAGAATTATACCGCCGTGTGTCCATAATGGACACCATTATGATGTCCATAATGTAGACCAAGCACTTCCCTATCTTCAATATAGATAATATTCAATTTAAAACTTATTTATATGATGACTGTAAATCCATTAAACCTTACTTGTTCATCTTAAAGATAACCATGAGGCATGGACACTAGGCTCCAACAGGTTGCTCAAGCACTTTCATATCTTTTACGAAGAACATAAAGAAGTAGCACATAGATATACACACACACACACAGAGGGAGAGAGATTACCAATTTCGTAAATGACGCTCGATAAACCAGTGCAACCAGGTCCACCAGTGAACCAAATAAAAAGAGGATCTGTACTAGGATTGTTTTGAGACTCAGTGAAATAGTAAAATAGCTGCACTTCATCGTTTTTTCCCACGCCAATGTATCTAATCAACCATTCAAACGAAAATTTACAAAGAATTCAGTTTCTTGAATTCACGTTATGCTCGATAATCGGATTGGACTGGACACTAGTAAACACGAAAACGAAGTTAAGAAAAGAGGAAAAAAATGAAATGAAAGAGCTAACCCGGTTTCGAGCTTGAAAGGCAGAGTGCCCGAATAACCCGGAAGAGTCTTGATAATGGACTGTGATGCTCCATAGTTGAAGAGTAGCAGAAGAACAAGTGCTTGCAACCCTATCATATTCATAAGAATCGCTTCCATAAATAAAACTGAGGAAAAAATGTTTTTACCCTGTTCACCAGTTATAATTGAGAACTGAGGACTATATTAACTTTCAGGGACAAAGACTAGGATTTGAATGAAAACGTGGAGACAGTGAATCGCTAGCTACCAATAGAGATCGACCAATCACGTGATTATCAAATCTGACAAGATTCCTATTCATTATTGGAAAGAGGCGGAAACACGAATCACCATTCGTTTTTCAATTTTAATCCGATTTTAATTCCTTCCAAACGGGTTCCTATTATTATTATGAATCCCTTTTTGTTGTGCTATTTATTCATATATTTGATATTTCATTTTGAAACGTCAATTCTTTTGACTTTTGACAGATCAATTGAGATCCATTTTTCAAAGAATTGTGTGGTCAGAAGAAAATCAAAAGTTTTTTTTTTTTATTTACGTATAAAATTATTTTATTGTAGAATGTTTGGTTAAAAATATATACTTTTAGAAAAATCGGGGCCAAACATAGCTACGTGTTCACAATTATTTCCATATTTAGCCTCTGTTTGTTACACATTAAAACTTTCATTCTCAATTTTCTACTCATTTTCAACCACACATTCTTTAATAAAATAATATTTTTTATCACATCAATAATTTTTCCTTCTCTTTTCAACCACACATTCTCCATCAATCTACTGTTTCAGAATACATTCTTCCAAAATAATGTGTTTTAAACACACCCTTAGCATATTTTAGACAAATGTTTATAATTTATATATAAATCGTCATGTTACAATGAATCCATAAGTAAAATGTTTTTTATTCATTACTTAGTTTTTATCAATTTATAAGTTAAATCGTTTCTAGTTGAGATTTGCTGTCCATACGATTAATTAACATATCATCTTAAATTTATCATCATTAATTTCACTACTAACTCATCAAATTGATGATAAATTAATTTAAAATAATGTTTCGATAATTAATTATATAAATAATAAATTAAATAATAAAATTTGGACCCCACAGCTCTCAAATCACGTGCACGAGGAAACAAAAGAGCATTATTTAAGCGTGGATGCAGTTGGCTAAGCCTCCAAAAGTGACGCCATGCACTGGGCCCGGCTGTATTTTTCAATTTAAGGCACTACCCCGACCTCGATATGTACAATCTTTATTTTATTTATGATAATAATTAAATAGACTTTGAGTCCCCGACCTCGATATGTACATTTTTTTATACGAGGAAAATGCCAAAAAAAAAAATATCCATTTTTACATAATCATTTATAAAAATGTTCAAAGTTTTTTCAATGTTCATCTTAGTAAAATATAGATTAAAATGCCCTCGTTAACAATTTTAAATTCCACAATGAAAATAAAATTATTTATATAATTAAAAATTGTATTGATCAATAATAACTTGACACATAACCTATACTACTTATTTAAAAAATATCATATTAATCATTCATTAAATGATCATTTCTTCCTATAAGTAAATAAATAAAGCATTTATGAAATGTCGAGAAAATACATTTAAAATGTCAAGAACATTATGAAATGTAGAGAACACTCATATTCAGAACGGAATCTCGTTCTAAACAAATGAAATGTCAGGATAAATATGATCAAAATATCGATAACAGTTTTTAAAATATCGAAAACGTCACGAAATGTTAAGAATAACAACTGATAAACACAACTTATCAACAAAAATAAGATTCAAAGAAAAATTACATTCTACCGAGAACTGTGGAAAGCCTATCAACTGCAAAATTAATTTTTTCGAAATGAAATTACATGATTTTCTTATAAGGAAATGTATAATTATTTTTTTCATTGTTAATGACTTTTCTACTTCATATTCTTTATTTTTTTTCTCAAAATTCTTGATCAATACCTAATAGATAATAAAATCAAATAAATTCATTAGGTATTAGCTAGTATTAATATAATTTCTCATGAAACCTATTTGTTTTTTCGAAATTCGCGATAAATTAAAAAAAATTACTTAGTTTTTTATTGAGAGTATAATAGACAATTTGATATCAAATTTTGTTATTTTTGCGAGAGTTATCAAAATTAAACAATCCTCAATTTGACAATGATGAAATTGACTATTTTTGTAAATTTCCCTCGAATATATCTGAAGATATCAAATATTTTGTTTTCACACAGAAACTGGATCAATGTCGCATTTTCAGTCTTTGCTTTGCTTTAAGGTAATCATAAAATTCAGGAAGGCAATAGTGGGGCCACTCGGCCCTACTCTTCTGACAATTTTCAGGATATTTTCTAAATTTTAGTTTTTTTGTATATTTATTTACAATTTATATTTAAAAATATAAAAATTAGAAAATATCCTGAAAATTGTCAGAAGAGTATATTTATTTACAATTTATATTTAAAAATATAAAATAAATAAAACAATAGTCGGGATGGATTAGGGGTTGAATTTTGCTGTGTGTATAGAAGACACCCCCACAAAAATTCAACAGATTAGACACAACAGGTGGGGTCCTTTTTTTTTCAATATTTTAAACTCACATGGGGCCCACATGATTCTGTTGGAATTCTTCTCTGCAAATGCATTCTCTCTTTAGGGGTTTGTACATGTTCCCCCATCCTAGTTCCCCAAGGAAATCCTCAACGCACGGCTAATCCATACATAGAATTCTCATAAATTTCCCTAGCAACGAGCGTAGAAATAGAGTTTTAATTGTAAAGAAATGTATTTTTAATCAAATCGATTAAAAATAAAATACAAACTTGGATGAGGTTTAACGAAATACTAAAACTCAACCAAATTTAATGAGTCCAGAGACGTGGCGTTAAAAGATTAAAAAGTATTAGTTCTATATCTCGCGTACGGCGTACCTTTTTCGTACTTTGCGTTGCTATACTCCTTGTTCAGTCATTATAAGCCTTGCGAGCTCTTTGTAATTTTAGTATTATCCTCAAAATAAATCAATATGTGTTCTAAACTCATTCGAAAGTATCATATCCCATGTTAATCTCACGAGAGAGAGAGAGAGAGAGAGAAAACCGTTAACTTATTCCGATAACATCATTTCGAAAAATCTAATCTAATTTTTGGTACTCATCATTAGTTTATTCATCAATCAAATGATGTATTTACTTAGCACTAGTTAACAAGGATGCTTAGAAAATCATCTATTTCTACATATGTATATAATCAAATGCATCATCCATGTATCAAAAATCCCTGCCTTGCCTGAATTGGAAGACAGAAAACCTTCTTGCTTCACTGTGTAATTTACAAATCATATTGCTCATTAATTTCTTTCTGAATGTGATCTTCAATTAATCATTACTAGATTAGAAATTATGCCAAGATATCATTACTCGACAAAAATTGCCATATTCCCCACCCCACCTCATGCCCGCGTGGGTGCCAATGCATGTCCAATGTTGGTGCTTCTGGTGCTGTTGGCAGTCTATGTTGCTTTGGTTACGGTAAGAAGCCTACATTAACGCCACGGCACGTTCACGTTGCTGCACTTCTGTGCCTTTGGCTGCCGATTTTGCTGCCATAAGGTGTCGTATCTCACTCAAAGAAGTGTAACATCATTTCAACTATTACAAAGAACTGACTTCTAATAAAAATGATACTTATCAGTCACATGATTCATTACTATTCCTAATTATGACACCTTGTGTTTGTCTATAAAAGAACAAAGGTAAAAAAGAAAAAAAATCTTTTGCACAAAATCATTCATCCTTATCCTTTATACTTATCACCACCCTTTAGAATATTCTCGACTAATATGTACCTCAAGTCACATTTATATTTTTTGCCAAAAGAATGTCACATCAAACCCAAAAAATTGGCCAATGCCCCCTCTCCAAAATATGTCAATACTTAAATAATTATGTAAAGAAATTAAAATTTTGTGGCACATACTAGCATATACTAGTCATTCATTGCACTAATGCACTTTACATTTACTTCATGTACATTGAATGCATTTCAATCTGGTCTCGTCTTTCTCGAGCTACTATACTATACCATACCGAAGATGTGTATAGAGTACATTGATTTAATATAATCTATGTTATTACAGCTTTCTTCGTTCGAGAATGAAGGATAAAACAAAGAAAAGCTCCAAGAAAACACAAAAATCCCCAAATGATGAAAGTGGTTTGATAGCATATGTGACCAATGCAATTTTCTTGTCCCGGAAGCTTCTCTCTATTGTAAAGTATGGCTGCAAAGTCACCAAAAAGGAAGGAGCCTATTGGAATGTTGGAGACCAAAATGTTGTGATTTACTCCAAAATTTTTGGTCCCAAATAGTTGGGTAGTTGTGGAGACAGAAATTGTAGTAATTGCTCCCGTACAAATGCCTATAATGGCTGTGCTAATGTAGAGCCAAATGTCTTGCTTGTTAACAAGTAAAAACAAAGCTCCACACATTGGTATTGTCATGCATGCCATGGCTGCTGGTCTAGATATCATATACTTGCTCCTTCAAAATATTCAACGAAAAAACACATTTAGTGACGGTTCAATACAAAACTGTCATAGAATCTACAATTCACGTCATGCTTATGATGGAGATAAATCTCTGCCTATCTTACTCATGCCCTCCAAGATTTGAACTCACGATCTAATAGATTTAAGTTAAATATTGATATTAATCTTAAGGGATGCAATAAAAATTCGTGAGCGAAAAGATGGCTAAGGCTCCTCCAAAGCGTATAGTACATATGATATAATAATTTGGGCAAGAAGGCTCGAATTGTTACACTAATCAAGCCTATGGTTAGACATTCATTTTTTATTTGCTTTGGAAGACTCATTAATAGAGCATGATACTTGGAAGAGATGGATGTTATACATACAAATCACATAAATTGGCTCCATAATTTCATCACCTAACAGTCCTACTCAAGAGTTGAAAACCACAAATAAACTAATTAGCAGTTGTTCCCTCGACTATTTATGAAACTCGTGCATATTTCAGAAACAATGAATATGAGCTACACGTCGGAATTACATGTACGTAGTGACATGACTTAAAACATACGAAGTAGATGAATGGAGAATTACTTACTTTGAGAAAAAATAATCGTGAAACGATGGAATGAGGCGGCCAAAGAAGCTGAATGCTGAAGACAAGGAGACGAGAGATGACGTCTTGGAACACCCCCGGGACTCGGCTATTTGTCCCAGATTATTTAGATAAACCAAACCAACTGTTGCACCAAACAAATAAGCAAAAAAATATAACCAAAATTCCACTTTCCTTAGCATCAACTTCAATCCAATTTCCTCTATACTTTCTTCACAAAAATTGCTTAAATTACTGTCTCCTTCTACCAATTTGTCCCCATTTTCGACTGATGTAGCAGAAGCACCTTCGTCGTGTACTCTTATCAGACATTTGTGTTGCAGGGTTTCTCTAATCTTTTCAAACAAAGGAGCAACAAGAGGCAGGATCAAGAATATGCAGACGCCGACGAGAATTGACAAAGGATGTAAGAATCTTAAAATGGCAGAACTTAAACTGGTGATCACAGCATAAATTCCTGTAAATACTGTTACTGCAAACATAAAAATAAACCCTCCTGCTAATTTTCTTGATTTTGCAACATTAACATCTCTAGCCAGTGGTGCTGCTAGAATACAAACACCTAAAGGTACAACAGAATTCAAAAGAAGAAACATTTTGGCTCTTTCTGAAGGTGAATTTGGAGCTACAGCATCCACTATATCTGTATAAATCTTTGCGCTAAAACCTATATAACTACTGGATAAACCTGTAGCAATCTGTCGATCAAGGGGAAAATTCTTTATAGAAACTATGTAACAAACTGTGTTGATCCAACAAATGCTATTCCCTGCTAAAACAGTTAGTAGGAAAACTTGCCAATAAGATAGAGATGAGATTTGATTTGTGAGGAAAAGATACTGTATTCCATAACCAATTAGCCCGAGCGTTGCACCAATTAGGAGCACTAGCCAAAGAGGCAAATGGGCCGCGGCTGTGCCGGAAATCCACCCAAAAAGTTTCCCAGCATCGGAGGCTGCAGCCAGATTATTGAGCTGAGGCTGTGATATGGAGAGAATGCGCTTCAGCTCGGACGAATAAGCAGGAAAGTTTGAGTTTGTTCCATTTATGGATTCATCGGAGTCTGCAGCCAGTTTATTGAGCTGAGGCTGTGATATGGAGAGAATGCGCTTCAGCTCGGACGAATAAGCAGGAAAGTGTGAGTTTGTTCCATTTATGGATTGCAACCATATGGCACCTACCAGGCTCAGCCATTGAAGAGCCATTGATGAGCAATGAAATGAAATAGTATTTCTAAAGAAAATCGAGAGATTGTTCTTTTCCTAGATCCCAACTTTACAGGACTTATAGACAAGGTTAATGCATGCACATAGCTGTAGACTAAAGAGTGACGAAGCACGTACGTATTGAGAAGTAGAACCCATATTCTCTTTCATCGCTATATTAATTCATTGGTTACAAATTTTAATTAGGGTCCACAACTTAACAGTATAAACACCATGGTGAACGAACAAATAAATTGTGGCGGTTAGCAAGTAATGTGGAATTGTTATGGCCACCGCCTTCAACCATTCATGGCTATTCTCTGTAGAGAATGAAACCGACAACGTTGTCACCATTGTAAACAGTCAAGTTTGATTGTTGGTAACTCTACCATCCACACAAAACAGACTGTTTTGTTGTGTGTTGCCCTCTCTATAAGTATAGCCGTGTAAAAGATTGATTTCTTGGAGTGATGTGATTTTAAGAAAATAAAAATTTCATGCCAAAAATAAATTGATTGATTGAAAATTGTAATTAGTTTCTAATTAATTAGAATTGTCTATTAATTATTAATTGATGTCAATAACTGATTTTTAGGATTTTGATTTTACATTTAGTGCTTGTTTGGAAAATTTTTAAAAGTTGTTAAAAAAAAAATGACGTCAAAGTCAGTAATTAATTTTAATCATATATATATTACATACATACAAATTTTATCAATATTTTCATCAACTTTTATTAAAATCGGTTCATTTTCTGGTCAAAAGCATTGTCAAACGACCTATTAATATTGTGAAAAACGTGATTAGTGGATAAGAAATGTGATTGCACAATGAATAGCTATAAATAAAATGATAATTATGAATAATTAAACAACAAAACAATCCGAGATAAAATTCTATAAAATCGCATTGAATTGCATTGCATCAATAACTTTTTACTTTGTGCTTCATCAAGAGAAGTCGAACATAAAATATCGTGTGAACAT
>CAIGRF010415356.1:13822-48688 GCA_903798235.1 Fraxinus ornus | reverse complement strand
ATCGTTCGGGTATGTCTAGAATCAATGAAGGTTGTGAATTATCAATAGATGATTCATCACTCTTAGATAGTAAGATATTATGATCTACATTTCATTCAGTTAAATTAATAGCAAAATCCTTGGCCAAAGTGTATTCATAAGTCGAAAAAGAGTTTTCGACTTATATTGACTTAATAGTGGGACGAAAGATATGATCGAATAATTGATATTGACACATATACATATCTCGTAATTGATCGGATCATATTGACGAAGGGATTGTAGTTTCACGGCAAACAAACAAGTTTAGTTTTGTCATACCACGTGACATTTTCCATCACATGTATTGCCCTAACACATTGTTATATATCAATGACGGATGTGAATTGATGATAGATTAAAAAGGGATATTTTAATTTATCGATTTTGATTGGACCAAAATAATAATTCACATTGTTAGGTATTGTGATCGAGAACCTGGTGGGTCATACACAAAAGGAGAACCAGAAGAATGAGATTCTAATTAATTAATTGACAAGTGTTATACAATTAATCAATTGGGTTGTTTGTTAATATGCCCGAATTAATTGATTAGATTAATTAATTCAAGGACCGAATTTATTTAATTTGATTAATTAAATATTGGGTCGGGTTAAGTTTAAGAGACGAGTCAAGCCCACTTGAACTTATATAAGTCATTAGGGTTTCAGAACAATAGAATACAATTCATATTCTTACTAGCACAGAAAAGATAAACCATAATTCTATCATTTTTGTTCTCTGTGTGAATTTCCATTGGAGGCTGGACAATTGGATAGCTGTGGATTGCAGTTCGTGATTGTTCATGTTCGAGAATTAACAAAGGAGTTTGCAGAATTCATCAATTATATTATTCTAAACACAGTTTCTATCTAAACATAAAATAGATCCGTGATGGAAATTGAAAAATAATTTATTTTTCGCTCTCCCAACGATGATGGCATTCCTTCTCAGTAAGAGCCTCCAATCCTGCGTGCTCCTTACCTTGAAAGGTGTGAATGGTTCCACGATCTTGGAAGGTCATGGTGAAGGCTTTGGTAATTTGTTTCTATTGTTACCAGTGTCGCGAGCCATTGAACTCCCAAAACTAAATGACATGAGGCTACTGGTAAGATATAAAAACCAGACTAAACTTGATTCCTTGAATGTCTAAAGGTATGGCCAGACATTTCCCTGTACTATCGATTTTTTCCTGATTGGCAACCATGACTTGGAATGTCTTATCCCGAATTACTAGGAAGCCGTACTTTGTTACCAATGACTGACCTACAAAGTTATGTGTACTCTTCCTTCGATCAAGACGATAACCTCTTTGCCCTTCAACCTGCCTTGGAGTCATATGGTTTGAGAAAGTTTAGTTCTAGATATGGCGTGGAAAGATATTTCGGGCAGCAGATCCCCTATAACTGATGGTTGGTGCTCGACATTTTGCAAGTCCTTTTCGGTGTTCTATTATGTCTTCCAGAAAGAATTTTTCATCACAATAATAGCATAGCCCCTTTTCCACATGCTCTCAGGCTTCCGACTTATGATTCTTTTGAAGGGATGTTATTGATGTTGGTCCCGGTTCCTGCCTTGAGCATTGGTGGGGCACCGAGAACCCCAATTGAATTATTTGGCCCAAATTTTGGTCGATGGCCGAGCGTAGGAGGATGAGAGAAGCTGGCTGATTTTCTTTGTAAAAAGTTCTTTCTTCGATTAACCTGGCAACGCCAATGACATTTGAGAGTGTTCAAGGCTGTTTGATTTTTACGTCAAGCCTTATCTCGTCACGTAATCTGGCTATGTAGCATGCAACAAGAAAGGATTCCGATAGACCATATACTCGGTGGGATAATTTCTCGAAAGCTTCTTGGTAAGTTGTAACGATGCCTGTTTGCTTGAACGAGTGAGTACTTCGGAGGAGCGGAGTAATAATGCCCTGGTAAATATGTCCAGGTCGCTGGTCCTTTAAATTTAGAGTACCATCGATGCCATTGGAAAGCAATTCCCTCAAGGTAAAAGGAGGCAAGTAAGACCCGTTGATCAGGAGCGACTTCATTGAAATCGAAGTACTGTTCAACTTTGTATACCTATCCGGTTGGGTCTTCTCCATCAAATTTTGGAAAGGTGAGTTTGAGATGATGATTGTTATGGTGTGAAGATGGTTGAGAGTGACTAGCTGAAGATCGATTAAATTGATTGGATGATTCGATTGAGGTGAACGGGTTTCTGTCTGGGTTATTGGCATGAGGAATTTGTTGCACAGTGTATAGTTTATGAAAAATCGTCTGTAGAGGAGTGTGAACTTCATCAATACTGGATTCATGGTGTTACACTTATAAATTACGTGGTATCGACTATTCATTGGATTGGGCCTATTAAATTAAACAATTTACATCTTGGAATTGGCCCATTACCCACATGGCCCATTTACGTTTTCCATATATATATAAATATGAGTTTCATTCACAATAAGGTAAGATTTCTAACCCTATCCAAATTCTCTTTCCCTCTCTTGCACTATACTTTTCTCTCGTCCAGCCTTTGACTTAATCGTCGGAGTGCAAACGATCGTTGAACCTTTTTTCTCGATTGGTGACCTATGCCTCCTAACGGAGTGTTCCAGTGTACAAGTGATGTCTACGAGGAGGGGAGATGGGAGGGATTCTGTTGGCGCATTTTTTGAGGTCAATAGATTGGCGCCATCCATGGGAAACAATACGTTAACCATTAGACCACATGCCAAAAAGTCACCGGAAATAATAATTTTCTTGACCAGTTTCATCTACCAAAAAGCAAAGATGGCACTAAAAAATGGCTAGTGGTATGAAGTTTTTTCTTGAGAAAAGGGACAGAAGAATGGGGCAGATTGCAAAAAAATTTATGAATCCAAATGTAAATCGAAGTCTAGAGCAATAATAGGCTGATTTGCTTCATTTGGATTTATATTCCAACTGTGCTTGAAATAATAAAAACCTCCAGATTTATCTTAAAATTGGAGTTTACCTACTGGCCATCAACATGCCTAATTCTAATATTAAAATCAGAAGGAAGAAGCCACAACTTCGAGCTCCATTTGTTATCAAGGGCTATCAAAGCCTTTAGTGAAAGCTCATCGACATCGTTAGCCTCGACAACTAGAGAAGCTCATATTCTCATAGCTGCATTTGGAATTCTATGCCATATTCTTTTCTTCTATTTGTTGCCATGCTCTCTCTACAAAAAAAATTTATAGAGGGAACATCTTCAGAGTTATTTACCATTCTTGGAGGCTTCACCAGCTCTATAATATCATGTTGTTGAAGCACGACTATATTACCATTAAATTTGTCAAATAAATTCTGGTGGATTAGCAAAAGTTGTTTTGATTTTATTGGATGAAGAAGCAATATGAAAAATTGCCACAAAATTGATATAGAAAATGGTTGCACATAGCCTGTTAAATAAAATGTCCTGCTCAAAAGTGGAGAGAATAAAGCAGTAGTGGTAGCGTAGCTTTTCCAGTGGATCTCAGCCCAAACTTCATATTTCACGCATTTTTGGAAACTCAATTTTTGCAACTAGAATAAGCAGGAGTCATAGTTCCATTACTCCCAATCGATCAATTTATATCTCTTGCGTTATTAATAGCATCAAAAGAATAAGCGAATAGCAGCCATAATGAAGTGGACGGGAATTATGGGTTGCATGATAGATGCTCAACAAAATGTCACAATACGATCTCTTACCTTTCTATGGGCTATAATTTTTTTTTGAAATTAAATGCCACTTGCTCACTAAATTGTCCAAGCCTGCATCCACGGTATCTTGAACTCTCCTTCCTCGAATAAAGGAAGATGCAGCATTTTGTAAGTCCTCATTCCTCAAATAAAGGAAGATGCAGCATTTTTTAGTCCTTATTCCTTGAAAAAGAGGCCAATAGTTAGATATGTTTGCCTTTGTAAAAGAAGCCTTTCCTTACCTTATTCACGAGATGTTTATTCTTCTCCTCTCATTATCGTCGAGCCAAGTTGTAAGACATCGTCTATCAGAGGCCGCTTATAAGACTCCGATAGTTCGAGAGCTATTCGTGGGATATCTATTCCCACCTCGCCAGATGATTATTTCTGGCCTCGTGAGATGTTTATTCCTCATCTCTCACTATCGTCAAGCCAAGTTGTAAGACCTCATCTATCAGAGGCAGCTTATAAGACTGATAGTTCGAGAGCTATTTGTTGGATGTTTATTCCCCGCCTCACCAATTGATTATTTCTGGTTTCGCGAGATGTTTATTCCTCACCTATTACTATCGTCAAGCCAAGTTATAAGACTTCGTCTATCAGAGGCCGCTTATAAGACTAAGATAGTTCGAGAGATATTTGCGGGATGTCTATCCCCGCCTCTCCAGATGATTATTTCTAGCATCGCGAGATGTTTATTCCTCACCTCTCTCTATCTTTGACCCAAGTTGTAAGATCTAGTCCATCAGATGCTGCTTATAAGACCCCGATAGTTCGAGAGCTATTCCCCGGATGTCTATTCCATTCCTTGTCAGATGATTATTTCTAGCCTAGCGAGATGTTTATTCATCGCCTCTCACTATTGTCGAGCCAAGTTGTAAGACCTCTTCTATCAGATACTGCTTATAAGACCCCGATAGTTCGAGAGCTATTCGCAGGATGTTTATTCACCGCCTCGCCAAAGATTATTTCTTACCCAGCATGATGTTTTTTCCTTGCCCTCACTATCGTCGAGACAAGTTGTAAAAGCTCGTCTATCAAAGATCGCTTATAAGACTCCGATAGTTTGAGAGCTATTTGCGGGCATATCTATTCTCCACATCGTCGATGATTATTTTTGGCCTCACGAGATGTTTATTTCTTGCCTCTCACTATCGTCGAGCTAAGTTATAAGACCTATTCTATTCGAGCCTAGCATATAAGATATTGAAAATTAAAGACGAACCACTAGCTTGATAGTCATTCCACGCTCTACTAGATGCCTCACCTTACGAGATGTTGCATTATAGCTGCATTTTCTTCAAATAGCTCATCATGCCTCGGCATCGAGTGTATTACAGCTGCCTACCTTTCAGAGATTTGTTTATGCTTCAACTATGTTACATCTACTAATTTTCAGAGAGTTTATATTACTTACCACTTCGTAAGAAGAGTGGGGGGCCAACCTTAATACATACAAATACGAAGCCTTCTATGGCTGGATCAAACATCATAGTGGAAGCTTTTGACATGGATGCGTCACCCCCATGTAAGGTTGTCAGCTCATTATAGTTAATTATGTCCAGAGCATTACCTCTACTCTATACATATTCAGAGCATTGCCTTTGCTACTTACATATCCAGAGCATCGCTTCTGCTACTCACATTCAAAGCATCACCTCTGTATCAGCTTATCACAACTGCCAAACGGGTCATGCGGTATATACAGAGAACAAAAGACTACATACTGACATACGGGAAATCAGATCAGTTGGAGATCATCGGCTATTCTGATTTCGATTTTGTGGGATGCCAAGGTAGTAGGAGATCCACTTCAAGCTATATTTACATGTTTACTGGAGGTGCTATTCCTGAAAAACATATGTACTGTCATTTTGGATATGGTTTATGGTTAAATTTATTTTCATTTATAAAGTTTTTGGTTTATTATCTCTGAACCTGTTTGAAAATAATCTCACTTAGTATTAAGGTGGACCAGTTAGAAATAAACACGTTAAGATCACATCACATGTAGTTTCCATGCTACACATCCATGCTTGATTCATGTCATTCAGTTATGTCAATATACGTGACCATTGATGGGTTTAGTTACGATATAAGTAGCGANCGTGACCATTGATAGGTTTAGTTACGATAAAAGTAGCGAAAGTTGCTTTGATCCTATATTGATATGATTGAAGGACCAGATTGTGTCGGGATGCATTCAGTAATGATAGCAAAATTATGAGTATTAATAAGGTTATGTTTAATGCACAATTATAAGGTAACACATATAGCCCAAGTGGGAGATTGTAAGGATTATTTAATCAATCATGTGGGCATATATGTGAATTATTGTGTATTAAATTAAATGCTATCAATTTTGGTTAAGCCCGTTTAAAGTGATCTAGGCACATATAAGAATAAATGTTATATATTCAATTTACCAAGGTGTTAAACAAGGAAAGTAAAAAGATTCATACAATTGAAGTGCTTAATTATTTTTCCAAGCTTGTAACCTGTAAAAACTTTCTCAAAGAACTAGCAACTATTACTATCTTGTTTGTGCCCAAAGAAGCTACATTGGAGAATACATTTCTTGTATCCTTGACCTCTTTTTGACTGAGAAAACATGAGATCAAGGTACATGGCTACAAAGTCCCATAGATTAATCTCTCAAGGATAATCATAAATTTGAAGAAAGCATCAAGTTGCAACCATATGATAAACGGTCGGATGAGGCGATCTTATGTGATACAGATGTAGATAATATAGGGGAGGCTTGGGGATATGTTCTTGTTGGATATTTTGCGAGTAAATTCCCTACGAGAGCTGGCCTTCTCCAATTATGTGATTCGTGGCAGGTAAAGTAACAAAAGCTCGTGCTAGTGCGTGGTTGTTCTTTAAATTTGAAACGGATTTGGAAAGATTAAGCAAGCAAGATGGAGGGTCTACTTGTTTATGGGAGGCCATTAATGTTAAAAGCATTGCCCCGATTCTTTGAGTTCGTTGACAAGGAAGTTAGTAGATGCCGGTTTGGTTTAATCTTCCAAGGCTGCCCTTGGAGTGTTGGAACATAGTTGCTTTGGGGAAAATTGTGTCTAAAGTTGGCAAACCCACAACTACAGATAAAGTTCACATCCGCTAAAGATAGATTATCTTATGCAAGAGCACTAGATGAGATTGATGCGTCTAGTGAGCTTGTGTGGGTTGTGAAATTGAGGCTTCCTATTGGCATATTGAGCGAACAAGAAATTCTCTATGAACATGAGCCAGAATTTTGTGGTTCTTGTAAATTTTTTGGGCACTCCACAATTGGTTGCAATTATAAGAAACAAGTTGCAAGAGATAAATGGAGGACGATGAAGGGAATAGTTTCGAAAGATCCCATGATGGCTGAACAAGAAGTTAAAGTATAGGTTGAGAAATTTAAAGTGGGCACAGATGGATAACAATAGGAGAATGGGCAGGATTTTACTGAGGTTGTTAGTAAGGAACGTAAAAATCAGTTTTAAGAGGGGTAACTCTCTTGCTATCTCATCATGAAGATAGCATCATAGAACATTAGGAGATTGAACCTTCCCCTCAAGCAAAATGGGGTTTGGAATTTCATTAACAAAATGTAATTGATATTATGGGTGTTTGGAGACAAAGATAAATTAACATAGGCTTCAACGAATGCGAAATATATTTGGAAGTTTTTTTGGAGATCAACAACTTTCTTTTCTCATCAAGCCGCCGAATTTTTATTTTATGGAATCCCAAATTGTCCATTGATCCACTACTTGTAAGGTTAGCTCACTTGCAATCTTTGTTAGCTTTGTTTATGATTTCCATACTATATTGTGAATGTAGGCCCCTATGGAGTAACATCTCGGAGTATGGATCAAATTGCTCTTCTCCATGGTTAATTATGGGAGATACTAACAATGTACTCAAATTTGATGAAAAATATAATGAGGCAAATGTTACACGGCATAAAGTGAGGGATTTCTCTAATTTGTGCCTTAATGTGGGGCTTATGGATGTGAGATCTATTGGTTGTTTTTACAATTGGACTAATAACTCAATGTGGCGTAAACTTGATAGGGTTATGGTGAATGATGCTTGAGTACAAGCGAGGTTTAATAGTGTTGCTAACTATCTACCATTGGGGTGCCTTTCTGACCACTCACCGTGTGTCGTATCACTTTTTGGGCTTGACAAAAAGTAAGAGGAAGCCTTTTAGGTTCTTCAATATGTGGCCTACCATGAAAGTTTTCATGAGGTTGTACAAAATGGTTGGAAATTTGAAGTTAGTTAAATACTAAAGAGGGGAATTCATATGAAGTTGCACAATCAACTAAGTGTTAGAACCTATGATGACAATATCATCCACATACACTAAAAGCACAACAAGGGCAGTGTCAGTTCTTTTAAGAAATAGAGATGAATCAAATTGGCTTTTAGTAAAATGAAAACCAAGTAGAGTGGTACGAAACTTAGTGGATAAGTGACAAAATATACCAAGAGGAGGACTCCTTCAAACCCTAATGTAAGACATATTCTTCGCTTTCATTTGCGAGAGAGACTATCCATTAGAGCAACGATTATCATAATAGTCCTCTCAGTAGTCATCTTTGCCAAGGCGTAAACGTCTCAAGGCCATATTCTTGAAAATTCCAAAGAGCCACCAAACGAGCGTTATACCACTATAGAACCATCAGACTGAAGTTTGATGAAATATACCCATTTGCACCAATGAGCTTTATTCCATCAGGAAATGGAACAATGTCCTACGTAAGCCTAAAGTTTAAAGCATGAGTGTAAGATCTGGTCATAGTAGTTATATCAAGAGTAGCTTGATGAGCATACCTGAGAACCCATACTTATTTGAAGGGTGCGAAACCTGAGAAGACCATCGGAGTTCAGTGATGATGGGATTAGGCATTGGCTAAGTGTCAGAAGGGAGCAGTGTAGATGATGGATGACATCTCTAATACACAAATCCGGGCTTAAAGCATTCAATAGTATAAGACATATCATCAAACTCAAGAAATTGAATAGAAGCAAAATAATATATAACCCGAGAATGGAAGAAATATTGGGTTTCAAAGAAAACACATTTCAAGAGACTCTTGTATCCACATCATAACACAAAAAACCCTTTATGTGCATTACTATTCTTGAGGAATGTAAATCTAGTAGCTTGAGCAGTAAGCTTGTGACGTTCAGTGAAAGGTATTAAACAAATGAGAATACGGAAAATGAAATTGTAAATTTTGATAGGGAAGATGATTAATCAAATAAATAGCTGTGGACAAAGCTTCTACCCAAAATATAGGGAACACTGAAGATTCAATCAACAAAGTATGAACAACATCCAAAAGATGACGATTTTTACGCTTAGCAACCCCATTCCGTTGGGAAGTTGGCTTTGTATTGAGATATTCCTAAAAATCGTTGGAAAACATATTAGCTTTATAGAGAAGGAAATATACCCAAGCGAAACGATAATGATCATCAATGGACATTACCAAATACTTATATTGAGCATGAGAAAGTACATGACTCACACTCATACGTTAGTATGAATAATCTCAAAACACGTGGAAGTCAGATTACCATGTGATAGAAAAGAGTTTCGCTTTTACCGAGTTTACAAGAACTACAGTTAGAAGACACGTGAGTAAATAAGTCTTTATTGCCCAAATGTCGACATAACTATTAGTAGCAATAGTAGTACAAGCAAATGAATTAGAAATGGAAGACTGAGGAGGAAATAAACGTCCCATTTCAGGCCCCATTGCGATCACATTCCTTGATACTTAATCCTGCACAGTTACAGTATGATAAAAATGAATTTTACATTTGTCATCTATCAGCTGTTCAACAGAAATTAAATTCGTAGATAATTCTGGTGACACAGTACATTGGTGAAAGTAGATCCCAAATTTCCAATTGCAGTGATAGGAAGAGTATTTCCATTGACTATATGAATATGACGATCACCCCTATACTTATGAATCATGTAGGGCCTTTGTACTACTATTCATCTAATTGGAGGTTACATGACGAGAACCAAGGGTCGTGGTAGCAAGAATCCATTGATTGTGGAAGAAACACCTGATGCGAACCATGGGACGAAGGCTAGCAATGATCTGTTGATTGTAGAAGAATGACTAATGGTAAGATCACGAGCAAAAAAAGGTCAAGGAAGCCATGTGATTACTTGTTCAAGTTACATGGGCCGAACTTCGATTGCAACACGCAAAACATCAAATTTCAAGTTGGGGATGGAAGAGGAAACCAATTGTTGAACTTGATTCAAGCAAATGAAAACAAAGACCTGTCGGATAACTATGATGTCACATAGTATAAAATATGATACTATAGCATGTACTATTCCTGAAATAAAGAAGTAAAATTTTAGTTGTTCTACACTCTCAGGGAGTTATAACTATGCGGTATCATAGTTCATTCTCGAACTCTTTTTTTCAGGTTTTTTTATAGAAGTCTATTTTTGGTGGAACTCTTGTTATTGTATGTTTTTGATATCTTCTTGATATAATTCCATTTTAGTTAGGTTTTACAGGTTCCCTATAAATAGGATTCATTTTTTTCATCGTAAAAACAACACATTATTGAGAGAATTAATAAAGTGATATTTGCTTTCTTATTGTTCTTCATTGAACTTCATTTCAAACTTATCAAAGATTTCATCTTTGTGGAGTTCAACAAATTCATAGTACGGTTCATAATTTTTGTAATTAAGGGGAGAAGTTCTTCCACAACTTTGGTTCTTTGATTCAATAAATTATTGGACCAACTTCAAACCAGGATTTTAGCTTACTTGGAATGTGATTCAATCTTTTGTGGGTTTTGGAGCTACTATTGCTATGTGGTTTCACATCAGTTGGTATCAAAGCATTGGATCTAAACTAATTGTTATATCTTTATCTTTCCACATTTTTTTTTTCATCTTCTTCATTGAGCCTCCATCATTTTCTTAGCTCTTCATCATCTTCTTGAGTCTTATATCAACACAAATACCTCTTACATTCGAGAATTATTTTGTGCATTAAATTTAGTGTACCAATACAATTTTGTTTTCGATCTTTCTTGCATTTGTTGATTTTCTCGTATTTAGTGTCAAAAAATAAAATTTCAGCATTATGAAAAAGAAAATTCCAAGTTAAAAGAGGTTTATTCGATTTCAATAAACACTTTCTTGAAAATTCTTGAAGCGTAATTTCTTTCGAGAAATGAAGCCAATACCTAAATCATCCATTGTTATCAATTTGGTTGTCGAAACAGGTATAAATCGATTTCAAGAAACGTTTGTTTGAAAATTCTTGAAGCAAAACTTCTTTCAAGAAATCAATTCAATACCTAAATCATCCATTGATATCAATTATGTTGTGGAAAAGGTATAAATCGATTTCAAGAAACACTTTCTTGAAATTCTTGGTTGTGTTTTCATTCAATTCCTCCATTCCTTCCTTTCTTGAGTCCTTTCCTGGACTCAATATCCTTCTTAAATTCTTTGTTCTTTGGGTTTGAGCCTCACAAGGGTTGAAAATCTTGATTGAGATCAATTCGTTCCTTAGAGAACTTGAAAGAAAGCATTGAGAGGAAAAATGTAAGAGTGGTGAGATTTTTTAGTGAAACATGAGTGCAAAAACACGACATACAAAATTCTAGTTATTAATGTGTCTGATAAAGAAGAATCAATATCAAGAGAGGGAGACAATCAAGCCTTCATGATGAGGGTCGGGCCATACAACAACAATTCGAGCGGATGAATGTTTTATTTGGAGAAATTAGAGACAGAATGGCTCGACGGGATATGATGATAGCTGACTTACAAAGGGAGAAAACTAGAGGAGCTCCTAATGTTAGGAGGCAAGGTTGTTGTGATCTTAAGATTGAATATGATAATGGTGATAGGTATGAAAGGGGGCCTAGAGGAGATCCTAGAAACTTTAGTGAAGATCTGGTTGATCGGAATGTGTGTAGCATTAAGATGAAAATTCCTTCATTCTAAGGTAGTAACGATCTAGAGGTGGATTTAGAGTGGGAAAAGAAGTTGGAGCTGATCTTTGATTACCATAACTATTCAGAGGAGAAAAATATAAAACTAGCTATGATAGAGTTCACCTATTATGCAATCATATGGTGGGATCAATTAGCAACAACTAGGGGGAGGAATCATGAGAAACTTATTGAAACATGGGGTGAGTTGAAGACTATCATGAGGAAGAGATTTGTACCAAGTAGAGAGCTAACTAAAACACAAGAAAAGATCCATAAAAAGAAGGGACTCGGGGAGGAAATGGGAGGACTGAGTATAAATAGTGAGTGTCACGTAGTAAAGAGCGATAAGATGTATTTATGTTTCAGACAAGACAAGAATTAATTGCCTAAGACTTTGTAGGAAGAGGCCTTGGACAAAGCTTTTATAGGATGTGCTCTGAAAGGAGAGAGATCTGACTATTATCCCTCGATAGAAGCAATAAATAATGGAATAAGAGAAGCAACTATAGGGGCACTTCGGATTCCAAAAAAAAAAAGACTAATAAAAAATAGAAAAGAATACGGGTCATGTCTTTGTTCGGGTGCTAAGCCCGAAAGCCCTTATAGAAGATTTTTATGCCATTATCGAATGCAGGGTTTTAGCTCGCCCTTATTTCTTTGGATGCCAATGCGTCTCTTATTTCAGCTCGTTCTCCAATTAAAGATCACTCTTTTCAAGGGACTCTTTCATGCTATTCTAAAATCCTTGTTTTCAATCTATATATCGAACCCAAGAGTGTGTTGAAGCAAGAACCAAATGAAAGGAGTAGAAGTTCCTCCTCATTTGTTGATCGGTATATTTACGTACAAATTGCGTATTATATAAGTTTTGTGTGATCCTACTGTTTGCCTGTGTATTGAAACCTATTTGAACTACATCTTCAGACCCTCACACTTAAAGATGAATTGGCAGGTTCTAAAAGAAGGTGGCAGTAGTACGTTGAATTCTTCTCTTAGACAATGAAAGGTGATGTATGTACAATTGACGAGAGTGAAGGTTGGACTCCCTAGATGCTCTTTGCCTTGATTATCACACAAGCTGAGAGGGTGAACTCGACGAAAGATTGGTTTGCAAGATAGGCCTACTTATCTACGGGTTCATTTGGTTACTACGGCTGTGCAAGGAAATCGAGTACAGTAAGTATTGCCTATAAAGTTCTTTAGCTCTTCATTTTTCTTTCCTAATTAGTTCTATGTCAGGTGAGTGGTGGGGCTTCTTCCTATCAGTCAATGCTTTGCCAAAACGTATTTTCTTATGTGTGATATGCCTAGAGTGAAGCAAGGGATCAAAAAGTTGAGGCATGAAGTCTTTAGGATCAAATACAATTCTAAAGTTGGTACATGGCAACCTTTTAGTCTATTTTATGAAATTGGACAAGATGGTTGGCCAGTAATGGCCATGCTCTCTGATCGATCGGCCAACTCATTTTATGCCTTGCTTGATATGATCCACATCTCCATCGTGAACTTCAAAGAGAAATTTTTTGGCTCCTTGTACACTCACGCACCTGAGGAGCAGTCCGTCCTTTCCACGCTGATACATTATTTCATTAATCAAAGCATAATACAAAGCTTGTTGTTCAACTGACCTGGGAGTTTCTTTAGAAGTGATGAAACTAATCACTATTATAGGGAACCTTATCAAAAACTTCAAAGCCTTAGTTAAGGTTTGAGGAGTGTGGAGAATTACCGCAAGGAGATGGGGATAGTTATGATTAGGGAAAATGTTGAGGATAGGGAAGCTACAATGACTAGGTTTTTGAATGGTTTGAATAGGGAGATAGTCAATGCAGTGGAATTACAACATTATGTGGAGTTGGTGGATATATTGCACGTGGCTATGAAGGTGGAGAGACAGTTAAAAAGAAAATGAGCAACTAGGTATTCTTTGGGTTCTAATCCTTCTAGGAAACCAAAGTGGGATAGTAATAGAAATGAAGGGACGGTTTCAAAGGTTAAAACCGAACCACCAAGGAAAAAGAAGAAGTTGCTAGCAAATTAAAAAGAGTAAGTTGGAGAATGTGCATTGACTGCGTGGCAATCAACAACATAGTGGAAAAGTTTCATCATCCCATTCCTAGGTTAGAAGACATGCTTGAAGAACTACATAGATCATGTATATTTAGTAAAATAGATCTTAAAAGTGGATACCACCAAATTAATATGAAAAAAAAAGAGATGAATGACAATCTCTTTTTTCAGAGTGAGAAAAGCATGGACTTCATTCGGAGTGAGGAAAATGCTGAATCTATCAATCCTTCGGGTTATGGCCCTCGTTGCATCAACTAACATGCATTATAGTTGAACGCTCGGTGTATAAACACTGTCTAAACAATTGGCACCCAGTAATGAATAGAACATTTTCCTTGTGTGCAATTATCACACACTCACCAAAGCCATCTCATTGAATAACATCTTAGAGAATGAGGGCTTGGCTTTGAGCTCACTTGGGGAAGTTGGCAGATGTCAGATGATGGGCTGGAGAACTTACGTGTGACTGAGACTGAGGTGTGTTCTTACTACCCAAATTATCTTGGGTTGTATCTATTTATCAAAAACAAGAAGAAGGTTGAACATTATGATGCTCGTGATTTTAGTTATAAAAGGACCAAGGGGGTACAACGATAAAGAAACCACAACCAAGCTCAAAGTAGTTTTATTATGTAGTAATCTAATGTGAAGAAGTTAGTACTCTTGCATTTTGATGTTACGTTTAGGCATGAGCCCTTTTTTCAAACTTTTATTTCATGCTCGTATATGTGCTTATAAAAATCCGCATTATTAGGTGCATTTTTGTATATGTAAACTTGTAACATCAAGGCTGAATATTATGCAGTATAAGAATAAATTGAGCTTGTTTTATGCCCGTATTTACTTTTTTGATTATCACTTTTGTAAAAGTTATTTCCATAAAAGCATGCCGTGTAAGTCATTTGTAAATGAATTTTCAAGAAATTATTATCATTCTTTTAATGGTATTATCACTATATATTTTAGGGTTATACCATCCCCCTTTTTACGGGACCCAGTTATATAATTTTGAGTAATTTCTTATGCTCATTCACATAGTGGTTTAAGAGTTTTCCTACTTGTTATAAAAAATGCTTTTAAATGTATGTCTCGTGAAAGAGTTCAAGTCAAAGTTTGTTAAGATAAAAGTATGGACGTCATCAAGGTCATTAGGTTTAGTGTTGCACCTATAGGCAATTTTTTTTTTCTATCCTCTCTTTCTCTCTCACTTGAAGAAAGGTGATACACTACTATTATGTTATGCAATAATGATATAGTCATTTTTGAAGGATAAGAAAAAAGTGGACAAGACCCCAGATGGGTATTTCAAATCAATTTTTTTGAATGTGGCAGCTTGAAGATGAATGGCACTTGGATTACCTAAGGAAAACTTTCGAATGAATTCGCTGCTTTGAACATGAAAATCCATTCAATCAGGGCTGAGAATCTTTTAGAATTTTTTGTGCACCACCGAGGTATTGAGATAGACAAGAGCAAAGAACATTAAAATTACTGAAGCTCTTTAGTTAAAACAAAAAACAAAAAATCAAAAAGGAACTCAAGAGGCTATACTCCATTTTCTCAAATCTCGCAAGACAACCTCAACCATGGACTCCCTGCTGTGAAACTAAAGGACTCAGAAGAGTTCATCTAGGAGGAAGTTCACTAAACGAGTTTGATGAAATTAAGAAATATCGGACCAACTCGGCGGTTTTGATGCCACCAAAGGATGTCTCGTCCTTGATGTTGTACATATCAGTTTCTGAAGATTCAATTGTATCATTCTTGGCACAGAAGAATGAGGAAGGAAAATCATTATTTATTACCTAAGTCGCCTTCGAAAGGTAAGAGGCAAGAGAGAAATGGGCATTTGCCTTGTCAAAGTTTTCATTCTTATTTACCGGTCAAAGTGGCCATTTTTTTATAAATCATTCGTTCAACTTAGGCAAGTAGTTTCTCTTTCAGGGATAATGGAGAGGTCATACGTCCTACAACTCCATGGCAAATGTATTTTGATGGCTCCAGTACACAAGGTGGCGAGAGAGCAATGTTGAGGCACAATGGCCCATCTATCATCGACGATGAGATTTCCTAATCGAACAACTAAACAAAAAAAAATGAAGATTCCAATGGCATTCCAAAGAACTTTTAACTCATACATAATGGAGCCAGAAGAAAATCGGGCAGGACTAAAACACCTCTCGTCAAGTACATGTCAGATCCTTCTTGATGTGAACCAACGTAACAATAGTAGAAAATAATAGTTTGGTTCCCAACTTACCCCACAAAACACACTAAAATGATTAAGGAATTTAAAATCTCTACCAAACACAATACTCCTAGGTATCCCATGGAGTCACACTATTTCCTTAAAGAATAATTTAACTTCTAGGCAATCCCAACACAAAGTCCATAGACACATAAACCCAAGGCTCGGTAGGAGCAGGTAAAGGTGTATACAAACCTTGCGGTAAAACCTTAGACTTAGTCTTTTTACATGGAATGCATGTAACAAATGTGGTTAACATCTATTTTCATGTTTGGCCAATAAAAACGTTCATGCAACATCTCTAAGGTCTTCTCAATACCAAAATGTCCCATTAAAACCTACCATGTGCTGAACGTACTAACAATTTATGCATAGAACAATCTGGAACACATGACCTATTTTCCTTAAACAAATATCCATCATGCTTATAAAATTTATCAATTGCACCTTTATCACATGGTATATATTTGTTAGAAAAATCCGGATCATTATCATATATGTCCTAAATATATTCAAACCCAAGCATCTTTGCACTTAAAAAAGTAAGAAGTACATACCTTCTTGATAATGTATTATGTATCAACTACTATATTCTCTTTAGCTTGTTTATACTGAATGATATAGGGCAAAGCTTGAGGCCATAGTTAGTGTTGCCATGTCTCCAAAGCTTGAACAAGTGCATAAAGCTCTTTGTCATATGTAGGATAATTCAAAGCTACCCCCACTTAGCTTTTCACTAAAATAAGTTATTGGTCTCCTATCCTCATTAAAACAATTCTAATTCCTATCATGAGGCATCACATTCAATATCAAAAGTTTTGTTAAAGTCAGGTAGTGCTAAAACGGGTGCGGAACACAACCTATCCTTAATAGTATTTAATACATGTTCTTGTTCAATGCCACAATGGAATCCTACACTCTTTTTCACAATCTTAGTGAGTAGTGTGGCAAGTGTATCTTTAACAAAATGCCTATAAAAGCTACCTAAATGATGATTCTTGTCTCAGTTATGCTTTTAGGTGTTGGCCACTCCTTGACTGCTTTGATTTTCTCGTCATCCTCTTCAATACCCTTTGCAATAATAACATAACCAAGAAAAATAAATTTTTCTATGCAAACTGTACACTTTCTAAAGTTAGCAAAAAGTTGTTCCCACTTCAAGAAAACATGTACACCTCAAATGCTCTAAATGCTCCTCTAATTTCTTACTAGAAGGTCATCGAAGTAAACTTACGAATTTACCTATGAATGCACACAAAACATTGTTCATTAATCTCATGAAAGTTCTAGGTGCCTTAGAAGTCCAAATGGCATAACTAACCACTCAAATAATCCATATTTAGTAAATAGTTACAAGGCTTAAAGGGGGAGTTTAAGAAGTTTAAAGATAAGCATTTTGCCCATATATCCAATAGGGCCTAAACGGCTACTTTGGTTTTGAAAGAAGCTCAACTGGAATAGCATGATGATCCTTTTAATGTTGAACTTCAAAGTAGAGTAGCAAGCATGAGGAAAAAAGTTGTGGATCTTTGTGAAGCGGAGAGGAGTTTCTACTTCCAACAAACGAAATTTGAGTACCTTAAAATTAGTGATTGGTGCTCAAAATTATTTCATTCGATGGTTAAGAGGAATGCTAAAAGGAACTTCATTGAGACAGTATGCAAAGGGGATGGTACGTATACCTTTTCTTTGGAGGAAGTGGCCATTGAATTTGGGCGGTTCTATGGTGATTTGTTAGGAAAATAGTTCGAGAAGCCCTATAGACATAGATATCTTGAGGGGTGGCTCCATATTATCAGAAGAGCATGCTTTGGCGAACTAGGGACATTTTGGAACAAGAGATTAAAGATGTATTATTTTGATTGGAGATGATAAATCATTGGGTTCGGATGGATACTCATCTTGCTTTTTTAAGAAGGCGTGGGAAATTGTTGGAAAAGATTTTAAGGACTTGGAGTTTTTTAATTCATGTTCACTTTTAAAGCAAACGAATCATATGATCATTGCTTTAGTTCCTAAGGCGAATCATTCAAATACCGTTGGAGATTACAGGCTGATTTCATGTTGCAATGTGTTTTATAAGGTTATTACTAAGATTCTTGCATCTCGGTTGGGTCATATTCTTAGTTCAATTATTGATCAAGCTCAAGCCGCGTTTGTAGAGAGTAGAAGTATGACAGAGAAATTTCATCTTGCCCAAGAGCTTCTAAGGCAATATAATCGCAAAAGGGTTGCTCCTAGATGCCTTCTTAAGGTTGATTTTAGGAAGCCATATGATTTGGTTAATTAGGATTTTCTTAAGAGTGTGCTTGTTGGACTTGGTTTTCCCGCAAAGTTCATTGGATGTGTGAAGGAATGCATTACAATACCTACTTATTCCATTTCGTTTAATGGGTCCTTTATAGATTTTTTAAGGGAAGGAGAGGACTTCGTCAAGGTGACCCTTCATTTTTATTTGTTATTTGCCTTAAATATTTTTCAAGAATGCTTAAGGGAGCTACCGAGGAGAGTGAGTTTAACTATCATCCTAAATGTGGCCGATTGAAGATCATTCACTTAGCATTTGTGAATGACATGATGTATTTGCAAGGGAGGATATCATGTCGGTTGGTATCTTAATGGAGTACCTACTTATTTTGGAGATAAGTCGGGACATAGGATGAATGTGAACAAGTCTAACTTGTATACGGTGGGCATTCATGGACAAGAATTGAAGGACATTAACTAATTAACTAATATGGCCAACGGTCCTATACCATTTCGTTACTTGGGAATACCACTTGCGGCGAGAAAATTGAATAAGCTCTTATGACGCCTTCATCAACAAAATCTCAGTCCTCATTGGAGCATGATCCAGGATATCCTTGTCTTATACAGGGAGAACGGAGCTTGTAAGAATCGTCCTCTAAGGTTCGTTTTTGGCTTTCCAATCTACCTATTCTGGTCGCGGTTGTTTCAAAGATTGTTACTATTTGTCGTAACTTCGTTTGGGCATCTAAAAAGCCATTGATTGCTAGGAGTAGTGTTTGTTTGTCGAAACATAAGGGTGGACTTGGATTTAGAGATATTAAATGTTGGAATTTGACACTACTTTTGGAACATTCATAGCAAGAAGGACACCTCTTTTGGTGAGGTGGGTGAAACAATTTTTTTTTTGCGTGGGAAGGATGTTTAAGAGTATACGGCTAAGAAAGATGACTCACCGCTGATCAAAATGTTGTTGGAATTACGAGGCCAGATTGCACAGCCTCAACACTTGCAGGTTGACGGAGATGGGCAGATAGGGGGACAGACACGAACTTACTGCAACCTGAACTCATGTAGGCAGGAACACGCATGCTAGAGAAATGGGTTGTCTCCGGTAGCTATAATATTGTGGCTGCCTATGATTATTTCCTACTGAAGGAGCAAAAAAAAAAAAGCATGGGTAACAACTGGTTTTGTGGTGTCGGGATTTAGACGATGCAACACTTTTTCTTCACATGTCAATTTAGTGCTTTCGTTTGGGAAAAGGTTCGTGTGTGGCTTGACATTTGACGCTCCATGTCTACAATACCTAGTGCATTGAAGTGGATTAAAAAAGAGGCTCGAGGCACATCTTAGCCTAAGGCGAAGCGAATTGCATTTGCTAGCACTATTTACCACTTACGGACTGCTTGAAATAGAAATTTTTTTGAGGAACTAAGACCATAAGTTGATACCGTTGTTAGGCGGATTAAAACACACGTAACAAAGTTATGTTTTCTTTTCATCCGCATGTTTTGATTCATTTTAATTCTGGCATTAGATCGTTAGTCTAGTCGTTTGTACATTTTTTCATTTTGTTTGCCCCGGTATGATTGGTGTACTTGTATGCGTACTTGATCTTAGTTTGACTGGGTATGCAATATGCTCGGTGTACTTGTAAATGATTTTTGATCAATATAATTTACATTTACAGACAAAAAAAGGATTTGTCAACACTGGATTGTTAAAGGCTTCCATGCTATCTTGAATTTCGTTGAAGAAGGATCTCTCATTAACGAGTTGATTGATGTCGTTTCCCCTAGCCTGCATGGGTTACAATTTTTGTCAAAAGCATAATGCAATGGGAAAAGAAGACAAGGCAAAAGACACATAACACATTTGCAACCACTTACTATTCCAATAGCTATTGTCGTTTTTAACTTAACCATCTCACCTAATCTTTAAGAACCTTCTTTTTTTATCTTTGATGAAGATGAGTGGCACATTCCTTGAGGCAGCCAAAGCCAAAAGATGTTTTGTCAACCAATGTGGATTGCAATCAGAAGCTAATTTGTATTGCCTACATTTATAACAAACGAACTTAATTTTCTTTAAAAAGAGTTTAAATATAAGAATCAATTCACATGACATAGCATGGATATGCTAATGACAATCAAACTATCAAGTAATCAGGATATAAAATATTTATGGGGAATTTCCAAAAATGGCCAATTATGTGCTTGTCAATTGAAAAATGTCCAATTTTGATGACTCTTGCAAAAATGGCCAAATTTGGTATCAAATTGTCTTTTATTGTAATACTCCGAAAATTTGTGTTCGTTTAGGTTGCGCATTTAAATTTTTTTTGATAGTAATCTAACTTTTCAAAAATTTTGTATGGCCAATTTATTTGTGATTGCCTCGTTTGCATTATTTGGTGATTGAGAGTTTACCAATATTAGTTAATTAAGGGTTTAGAATACATGTTAAATTGTAAGGTGTAGACAAGTATGATGTGGTAAATGGTTAAGAAAGTATGAGGTGGTTAAATGTATAACAAGCATGAGGTGTTTTAGCAACCATGAGCTGTTTACAATTAAGGCATATGGTGATATTATTGCATGCATGAAGATGAATCAATGGCTACGTGGAAGGCATAACATTTACCTTGGTCAATAGTCACCTTTATACCTTACTTAGTCATGGGTTTTCCTTGCCTTTAAATACTTAAGAAATGCTCCAGCAAATGGCTTTGAAATCAGAAAATTACTTGCAAACAATAGAAAGATAGGCTCCGTGAAAAAGGAAAACAAAGGCTGACATTTTCAAGTATAATTTTTAACCTCAAGTGTTAAGGTAAGATACTTTTTATGTTCAAATGGTAGGATTTCATGATAATATTTATGCTTAAGCTATGCATGAGAACCATAATATGAAAGTTGTGGACAAGTCCACAAAGTTAGATATCTATTTATGCCTTAGGACAAGTCCGAAGGGCACCGGCAAGCCGGAATATGCAAGTATGTGTTTGAATGCTTTCTTTTGCGTAGTATTAACATGTTAAATCCGAACATGGTATCTTATTGAGTATTATTTATACTCATAGTCATTTATACTGAAATTCCAGATCCATGATCATTGATGACGAGTTGGTGGAAGTTGTCGGCCTACTCGATGATGGGACAAAGTTATTTGTATCTAAACTTTCTTCCCATATGTTTTGTTCACAGACTGCCTTCCTTATGTTTTGTTTATGGGGATATTAACTATAAGCATGTAGATGGCATGATGTAATATGATACTAGAAGTATATTTTGTAATCATATCTTTCATGTTATGCTAAGAGGCATGTTTATAGTTTTTTTTTCTACGACGATAAAACAGACAGAAACTGGACAGTTTTTGGGGTCAGTTCAAAATGCTATTACTAACTCTATAAACACCTATTGGAGATTCTAAAAATATTCCTACGTTCCTCTTCGAGTTATCTTTATATGAGCACAAGAATCATTCAATTTGGATGTCTGTAGCCGGAGATATAAATTTTTAAGTGTCGAAGGGTCAATCTGAAATTTCTGTGCGGCACCTCACTGTTTTAAATGAAACGTCCATATCATATGATCTTGAAAACTCTCCCTATTTTAACCTAAGAAACTTCTTGGAAATATCTTTCAAATGCCACAAATTTCATAGAAAACGGAGTTGGGATGAATTTTATAAAAATGTTTGTACTGGCTGCCCAAACTAGCCGTAACAGCACCACGTCTGCATATGAAAAGAATAAAATTTCAAGTCGACATGCACTTCTGTTGACCATTAAACTTTATAGAGATATTTTACTATGAATTAAAAATAGGTTTCTGGAATGCATCACATTTTATTTAAGAAATTTTACATGTAACAAAAGCCGAAGTTATTACGTTAGTACGTGACACTAGAAGCTTAAGTTCGGGGCGTCACATTTATATCCTTAATAAAAAATGAAACTTTTTTTTCTTTTCAATTTATCACAAATTTTAGGGAAGAAGTAACTTCCAGGAGAAGCTACAATAATACAAGGTAATATCTAATGGGTAAATGTCATTTCATTATCTATTAGGTAATAACCAAAGATTTTTTTGGATAAAAATGAAGATTATGAAATACAAAAACCATTAACTCATAAGAAAATTTACATACTTCTACTTCAAAGAAAATCATATAATTACGTATCTAGAAATTTAATCTCATCCACAATTCTCTATAGAAGATAAATTTTCTTTGAAATCTTTTTTTTCTTTTTTTTTTTGTATTGATAAATTGTGTTTAATAGTAGTTGTGATATAATGATGTAAATGGATGATTAGATTTTTCATACAATTATTAGACATTTGTTGTGAGATTATTGGAGCATTTTAAAATCAAATTCATATTTATTGTTTTGTTTTTCTCAAGCATGGTGTCACAACCCACTTAAATAACTTTGATGGATGGATTTGCAATGGTTGTCATGTATTGACAATGCCATTAATGGTGGAATAAATTCCTTGCAAAAATGGTTGTTGAAGATGAAGAAGATGATAAATGCAAATGGTGAAATGTCTGGCCAACATTCTCTACATTTTATGAATGCAAATGGTGAATTTATGTTACAAACCTAGTGAAGCTACTGAATATTTTGTTTTTACCATTGACCATATTTCTTACGGGTAGCATGTTTATTTTAGATATTCGTGTTAGCTAATCTTATTTGCTTTTATAACAAGCAGATATGGAAGATGTTATGAGATTCGTTGTCTCACAGTGCATTTCAATAGTTAGTAGTCAGTCAATAAAGATCATTACATAGTCATGTACTAAATTTGAAACAACGCCAAAGATAAATCATATTTCGTACACTATCAAACTACATTGACTTCACCACTTCGTCAACATAAACAATAACCAAAACAATGAGTTTCTTAATTGAAGTGGTCACAAAAAAGACGATATAGTTGAGAACAAATATATCTCACTAACATCATCGTTGTCGGAGCTTATGATGATGACATCCGCAGTGACATTTGGACCCGGTCCAACATCGTCAACATATTGAATGCCAAACGAAAGATGATGTTTGTCTGGTGGGATTTCGACTAGGATGATCGCTCTATGGGCAATACAATCACCAACTCTGGGGTTGCTTGGCTCAACTTTGTTTCCCAAATCAGGAAATGGGATTGGATGAACACTCACTCGACAGCAATGGTTCCCAAGTTACAGAGGTAGGTAACAGCGACATGTATTTCTTCATCGTCATCTGAGTCGATGATGCGATATCGGATTTTCTGCTGAAGTCCCGGACGGGGAGAGATTCATAGCAACATCAACATGATGAGTTTCTTCTCTTGAAGAAGACTCAGTTGGAGGTAGAAGATTTTACTAGTAGAAATTTCTCATGAGGAATTGTTTTTGAAGTCATTTACATGCTTATATAGAGTAAAGCATGGCGTAACTACATTACAAGACTACACACCAACTCCTACTCTATGTAATTACAATTGATTAAGGTTGGACAAAACTCTCGAACTGAATTGGACCCGAACCGAACTGAACTAAATTGAATCAAGCGATTCTTCTTAAAAAATACTCGAACGGGTATCTGAATCGAGAACAGACGGGTTTGGTTCGATTCTCGATTCTAGACAAGAACCAAAGAACCGAATAAGAACCGAATTTTCCTTTTTTAAAATTTTCAATTTTAAACAAGTCAAATTATTTTATCTTTTAAATAAATTGCTAATTAATTAATTTAGTGAAAATCTAAAATATGATTTTACTATTTCTAATTCCCAGCCAAACCCAACTTAATCAATTGACCTAAATTTTACCCAAATCTCTTATTCTATTATAGTGTCGTTTCTACCGTTCTATTATTGTGAACTAACCGTCTCTGTCTTCCTGTGATTTTAATAGTCAAATTTATGAAAAACTCAATAAAGAGAGGTGCAAAATATGTCATAAGATTGGACTACATTATTTTGTAAGAGTTAAGATTGAATATGTTATAGTCGAATTAATGTAGCGTTGTTGTAATATAAAAAAATTAATTATTGTACAGAACCTCGGAATCGAATAGAACTGAACTCGAACGTTTCCATAATTAGATTTGGACCCGACATTCCAAGTACCCGAAAATTTCGGGTTGGTTAGGTTCTAAAGATATTCGAACCAGACCGGATCATGCCCAACCCTATAATTTGATTGACATTTGTTTGACATCATAGACCTTGTGCTTGTCTGTGAATAGTAAATTTGTATTTATTGCCAGCATGCTTTGGTTGAAGTCTACACAATACCTTACTACACTCATAATGAGAACTTTTTGTTAATGATGATAGATTTATAACACACCTTTAATTAAAATCTTATTGAAGAACTTCTACATCTAATTGGTTCGACTTAGTCCTTGACATTTCATGTTGTTTTCGTCATTTCAAAAGTTGTTATCGACATTTAGACCCTATTTATGACCACACTTGACATTTCATGTAGATGAACGAGATTTCATTCCTTTTCCACCAGTTCTATACATTTCTAACATTCTCGACATTTGAAATGTTATTCTCAACAATAAATACATGTTATTCTTGACAACTGATATTTCAACTGACAGGAACGACAATTCGTAAATTGTACACAAAATAAGACCCGAACAACATGAAATTACTGAAATAAAATATTGTTGTCTTCGTTTCACTTATACATTGACACTAAGAACTATATCATCAACCAAAAAATATGTATAATGATGGTACACAAAAACGACGTTGCAAAAGGTATCCAAAACACACGATGCTATGCTCCAGACCTTTATATACTATAACTATGCATCTCTCTCACCCTTTCTATGGGCCGGACCGTGTGAAAGGAGACCGCTTGTTAGCATTGGGCATCTTGACCCTGAGGAATTAGGGTTGAGATGGCGATGGAGCATTAACTGTAGGACGATCGACGAGGTTGCAATCAGCAAAGTATGGCTGCAATTCTTCTTGAACAGTAGGGTATCGCCCACAAGTGCACCTGCGAAGGGAGGAAAACAATTTTTTCTGTAGCCAGGTTTTCTATAGTTTTTTCTCGGAAGTCGACCCTTTAGGTAATTCACCGCATTTCAAGTTAGCTATTAATGCGAACAACATTTCGAATCTTGCAAACCTTTGGTGTGACTTGAACCAGACCTCGAAACGTTTTTGGGCAAATCAGAGATCTATTCACCATTTCATAAATTAATTGGGTAGATAGTTAAGCTCCGGCAACTTCGCAACATGTCCTATACAACTTTCTTCAAACATATTATTTTGTTGTTCATCGAATTTGTTAAGGACAACTATTATATATTTGGTGTTGCTAACCTGTGAAATTTAGGCCGGAACGCGTTCTTCCTCCAAGATTTTGTATTAGTGTGAAGAAGTCATCTACAAATATAAAGACAAAATAGAATTCGACAGTTTATTTAGTTAAAGCAAAGTTACAAAATAATTAGGAGAACACTAACTTAGAGACACATATTCAAGAGAGAAGTATATTAACAAAGAGCATAAGAAGTAACCTAAAAATTGTATTAGAAAAGCTGTACTTGAATTTTAAAAAACAAAAACCTGGATACCTATCTCCAAATAGTGACGATGTTAGCAAATGGAGAAAGTACCTACTCCATTAACTAATTTTACTAAGAAGCAGTTAATTAATTTTACCCCTCAATAAACAAAATTAATGTACACAATACACCGACTGAATCCATAAGAAACACAATGTGAAGAAATTTACACTATATCATTATTTGAAATGTTAAGTGCTTGATAAGTGAATTTATCATATCCACATGTAAAGAGATTTACTCTATATTACATTATTGACTGAAGAGCACTCATTAGATAACTTGTCATTCCTAAAATATTCTTAATCAAAGATATGCTATATGTTCTATTTGAGGGGCTTACAACATAGACAAAGTCTACTATGAATTTATAAATTTCATATGGATGGAAGGTTACTCCAAGGTTTTGAATCCTCATCTTCCGGGGTTGGTTGATTTCATCTGAAAAATTCGATGCAGATTTTGGAGGGCAAGGTAACACATATGTTAAAATAGATAAAGCAACTTCCTTATTAGCTCATCTGATTTTCAGCTAGATATGCAGTTACATCATAAGGCAGTCTTCTTATCAAGCCAAGTGGTCCTCCAGCTCGTGTATGGTGCGGTGCACATGGTTAGGTAGAATAATATTCCATTTGTTGTACAGTTTGTTAGGAAGGATCTAACTCTTTTACCCCTTTGTATATTCTATACATTCCAGCCTTTTGTATCGTTATTGACTATGAAATGAATTACTGATTAAATCCAAAAGTATCAGTGTTCTTTATCATCATTTCAGCTCTATTATCTTACATGGTATCAGAGCCATGACTACAATTGCTGCATGAATTCTGCTGGTCGTGTAAACGCAGCACCAATTCCTCCACCTCCTCCACCTGGTGCTGAACTTTCTGTACAATACAAAATAGAAAACTCAGACAACCCTGGAACCATTTTAGTTACAGAATTATTGACCACAGATAACTATCCCACCTGGTCAAGAGCACTCCTGCGAGCCCTCCGAGCCAAGAACAAACTTGGATTCATCAATGGGACCTTACTCAAACATGAACCAACCAGTGACTCTTTCGATCCATGGGAGAGATGCAATGACATGGTTGTCTCATGGATCCAAAATGCTATATCCCCTCACTCAGATCCAGTATTGCTTTTATGGATAAGGCAAACAAAATATGGTCAGAACTTAGGGATCGGTTCTCTCAACAAAATGGACCCAGAATATACGAATTGAAGAAGGCCTTGTCTGATCTGGAGCAAGAAAATGACTCTGTAAGTGTTTACTATGGCAAGTTAAAAAACAATCTGGGATGAACTATCTGTCTATGATCCAACTCCAGAATGTAATTGTGGCCAGTTGAAGGTGCTAGTTGATAGATGTCAACTAGACTGTGTGATAAAATTTCTGATGGGGCTGAATGATGTTTATGACAATACCAGAGCCCAAGTCACGATGCTTGATCCTCTACCACCTGTTAACAAAGTATTTTCCTACATACAACAGCAGGAAAGGCAGAGGCAACTCACCTCCATTGCTGTAAGCAATGAAAACATTGCAATGGCTAGGAAATTCTATGGAAATAGCAGATCACTCAACTATGGAAAGTCTAATGTGGCAGGCAAAAGAGACAAACTATACTGCACATACTGCAAAATTCCTGGGCACGCCTTGGACAAGTGTTTTAAGGCAGGGAATGTCTAGGCTCCAATATGCACACATTGCAATATGATAGGGCACACTATGGAGAAATGTTTTAAACTTAATGGTTATCCCACAAACCATAAATTGTACAAAGGACAAAGGAGTGAAGGAAGCTTTGCAAACCAATCAGCTGTGATGCAGGAAGAGAGTGAGAAGCCAGTTTCCCTAACAAAGGGACAATATGAAGAAATCCTTGCTTTCCTTCGAACCAAGGATAATCCACAAACCACTCACTCTGCCAATCACATACAAACTATTGATCATTCAAAAATTAAACCACCATCTGATTTATCTGGTAAAGCTATTTGTCTATCTGCTCATCATACACACATTCATAGTTTCACTAACAATCCATGGATTATTGACACATGTGCGACAGATCATATGATCTGTAACACCATCTTTTACACTTCCATTAAATCAAAAATATGTCTCTCAGTTAAGTTAGCTAATGGAGAAACTGTTCCAGCCACTCACTCTGGTGAAGTAAAAATCACTGATTCACTATTTTTAAATGATGTACTGTGTGTTCCCAATTTTCATTTCAACCTGCTATCTATTAAGAAATTAACATAGCAGATGCCTTGTTGTCTGATTTTTCTATCTGATATTTGCTATGTACAGGACCTTTTGTCTTGGAAGACGATTGGGAAGGGTAAAACATGGTGTGGCCTATATCGACTCACTCTCCACAAAGTTCCACCAACAACCCTTATGACTACCTTATCAGCCCTTCGCCTTAGACAACCTCTTACTGCAACTTCTGTTTTTAATTCTGATGTTGAGCCACATCTATGGCATTATCATTTAGGACATATACCAGATTCTAGGTTGAGACTCATTTTAGATAGCTATGTTATTTCTCATTACAAGAAAGTTAACAAAATTCTATGTTTTATCTGTCTATTGGCTAAGAAACAAAAAAATCCTTTTCCAATAAGCACACATAAGACTAAACAAATTTTTGATATCGTCCATTAATATGGGGCCCCTGTCCCACTATGGCTCACGATGGGTCTAGATACTTTCTTTCAATTGTGGATGATTTTTCACGAGCAACTTGGGTATACATGCTAAAAAGGAAATCTGATGTTAACCAATCTATTAAGGCATTCATTCAAATGATAGAAAACCAATTTCAAACATCAGTAAAAATTTTAAGAAGTGCAATGGCCCTGAGTTTAAGCTAACTGATTTCTACAACATAAAAGGAATAATTCACCAGAAAAGTTGTGTTGAAACTCCTCAGCAAAACGAAATTGTTGAGAGGAAGAATCTGTTTAATGAATATAGCAAGGGCCTTGAAGTATCAGTCAGGACTCCCCTTACTTTATTGGAATGAATTCATCCTAAGCCACATATTTGATAAACAGAACCCCCACACCATTGCTGCAAAATAAAACGCCATTTGAAATTTTGTTTCAGTCTACACCCACATATTCTCACCTTATAATCTTTGGGCGTCTTTGCTATGCTTCCACCTTAACACATGGGAGAAGAAAATTTGATCCTAGAGGATGCCTATGTATCTTCTTAGGATATCCTTTTGGGGTTAAAGGGTATAAAGTGATGGATATGCAGATAAAAAGCATCTTTGTGTCTAGAAATGTGATTTTTCATGAGGCCCTCTTCCCTTACAAACAGGTTCTAAACCCACTAATGAGGCAGAATTTGTCTTCACTAAATCACTTCCAGAGGTTAACAGCTATGATCCATCAAAACAGAATATTTTCCCTCTTTCACCAAGAACACATCTGATCAAGACACATCAAATAGTCCTGCACCTGGTGAAGTTTTCCAAATATCTCCCCATACACCTTCTGATGGAAACCTTCAAACATCACCGCTCATTATTCGAAGGTCTACTAGAATAAAAAAGGCCCCTCAATACCTGCAAGATTTCCATTATCACAGGCCACATCAGTCCAGCCAACCCAATCTGCTGTCAAGACAAAGATTCTGAACTCTGCAGGTAAGGTTTTTCCCCTTTCTAAATCTATTTCTTATCATAAATTGTCATCTCAATTCAAGGCATTCTCAACTTCCATTTGCACACACATTGAACCCAACACTTATCATCAAGCCATAAATGATCCAAATTGATGCAAGGCAATGGATTCTGAAATAGAGGCTCTTGAGTTGAATGGAACCTGGATTCTCACTGATCTTCCACCAAGTAAAACAGCAATTGGATGCAAATGGGTGTATAAACTAAAGTATAAATCAGATGGGACTATTGAGAGGCACAAGGCAAGGCTTGTTACTAAAGGATATAGGCAAAGAGAATGTATTACAGTGAAACCCTCTCCCCTGTTGCAAAACTGGTATCTGTTCGCTGCCTATTAGCCATTGCAGCAGTTCAAAAGTGGCATTTGAAGCAATTTGATGTAAGCAATGCTTTTCTACATAGAGTCTTACATGAAGAGGTATATATGGAAAGACCCCCTGGATACGCTAAGGGAAATTCCAAGCAAGTTTGCAAATTACTGAAGAGCATGTGGCTTAAAGCAAGCCTCGAGACAATGGTATTCTACCTTTTCTGCAGCACTCATTCAATTTGGTTTCACTCAGTCTAAAGCTGATTACAGCCTCTTCACTATGGCAACAAGCCAGTCTTTTATGGCTCTACTTGTCTATGTAGATGACAGTCATAACAGGCTCGAATTTGGAACAAATAGAAAGAGTTCAAAAGTTCCTCAATAGTAAGTTCAAGATTAAAGCATTAGGTGATTTAAAATACTTTCTTAGGCTTGAAGTTGCAAGGTCAAGCAAAGGCATTGTGATCTCATAATGAAAATACACCTTAGACTTGTTAGCTGATGCAGGATTACTTGGGGCTAAGCCAGTTAAGATACCAATGGATCAGAATCTAAAGTTGGGAAAAGACACAGGGAAACCATTGCCAGATCCTACCATTTATAGAAAATTGATTGGAAAAATGATGTACTTGTCATTAACCAGACCTGATATATGTTATACAATTCAAAACCTCAACCAATACATGGAAGCTCCCTCCTTTACACATTTAGCAGCAGCTCCTAAAGTAATCAGAAAGCTGGCACCAAGACAAGGCATCATGTTCTCATCTTCATCCTCATTAACTCTTCGAGCATTTTGTGACTCTGATTGGGCAGCTTACCCTGATTCACGAAGATCAGTTACTGGATATTGTATTTTCCTTGGAGAATCATTGATCTCTTGGAAATCAAAGAAGCAAAGTGTGGTATCTCGATCATCTGCTGAATCAAAATACAGATCAATGGCCAGCACTTGTTGTGAAATTACTTGGCTGAAATACACTCTAAAAGATGTCTAAATTAATCATCCTCAGCTAGTTGCCTTATATTGTGACAACCAAGCGGCATTACACATTGCTTCCAACCCTGTATTCCATGAGAAGACTAAACATATCGAATTGGATTGCCATCTAATCAGAGATCAAATTGAAGCTGGGCACATTTCAACATCTTATGTTCACACCCAATCACAACTTGCAGACATCTTCACCAAAGCACTACTCTCTTCTATCACTTTGAAGACTCATTTATCCAAGATGGGAATAGAAAACATCTATTCTCCACCTTGAGGGGGGCTATTAAAATAGATAAAGCAACTTCCTTATCAGCTCATCTAGTTTTCAGCTAGATATGCAGTTACGTCATAAGGCGGTCTTCTTATCAAGCCAAGTGGTCCTCCAGCTCGTGTATGGTGCGCATGGTTAGGTAGAATAATATTCCATTTGTTGTATAGTTTGTTAGGAAAGGATCTTTACTCTTTTACCCTTTGTATATTCTATATATTCCAGCCTTTTGTATCGTTATTGGCTATGAAATGAATTACTGATTAAATCCAAAAGTATCAGTGTTCTTTATCATCATTTCAGCTCTATTATCTTACAACATAAAAATCACTGCTTAAAATCAATAATGTAACTGCAATAGAAATGGACATTAAGTACAAAGCATTCAACCTCCTATTTAGCCAATATAATTAATAGAATTGCACATTTGCTTAATGACAAGCAACACGACAAATGGTTATTTGCAGCTATGAAATCCTGGGAACATCTTTTTATGTGATCACTAGAACCTCAATTCCAAATTGAAACAATTCGAAAGTCAAAACGTTCTGGCAAAGATACTTCCAACCAGTCCCTTAAACGCTTCACGAAGTATCTCATCCACATCCATATGAAATTCGTAACTAAAAGTGCCGATGAGAAATTAATCAAATCCTCCCAGAAATCTACAACACATTTCAATTCATGAAAATTAATTATGAAAAAACACACATGTGAACAGAAGATACGGATATTTAGGAACCTAAACTGGGTTTTTCTCGGAATAGAAAATTCATGAAGGATGAGAAGTAAACCTTCAAGGAATCTCAAAATCCATGTCAAGAACCCAAACCAACAGCCACGAGAGTCCCAACTTTACATCAAAATTCATTTCAAAATGTCCAAATAGTAGCAAATCGAAGCTGTCTCTGTGTCTACGTAAGTATCTATAAAAAAATTTCAAGAATTACTTTGAGGAGAAAGAATTGGTGGGTTCCACAAATTAATCGTTCATTAAAAAAATCTGTTGTGGAGTTACAAATACAATTTATACTTTCTTTACCTGAGTGGTTGGTCCAAGTTTAGAAAATAGTTTGCTATACAATTAATACAATTCTTTACCATGCTTATTGTGGAGTTACAAATACAATTTATACTTTCTTTTCTTCGATGATGATGATAGATTATTACAACATCGGTTGATGGTTAAAAATGAACAGGAATTACAAAATTTGATCTTTATTTAACACAAATAAGACTACTATCTTCTGAGAGTAAACAAATAAACACCAAATACTTCTCTGTAGAAATGAGAAGACGTGAGGAGCCAAGAAAGAAATCATTAGTCTTTCTCAATGGGAAAAATTATGTTTGTTTGATATAAAGCAATGGTTATTTTGCACTGTCTCGGGTGCTGGTCATACTTTACAAAGAATTTTAGCAGAATAGAAAACAATTTATAATCATAATTTCGTACTTCTATGCTCAAGTCTCAAACTCATAGCAAGCGTCCTCGATAATTCAAGCAGACAAATCATAGCTCACAGTTTTTCTTACCTTCAATTTTGCCCATTTTTATACATTGAGGACGCTCACAGCTTTTTTAAGTCGACACAAAATATGTCACAACCACTCAAGTCGTCCGTTCTTTAAGTCTCCATTTAGAAAAAGGGAAAACTACAAACACGCATAAATAATTAAATATAATGAAAGGCACATTTTGAACAATATGTAATTGAACAAAAAAACATATGATAAATACATCCACACATAAATATATGCATGTACATAGATAATCACAATAATAAAAAAGAATTGCATATTAAACAAAGTAATAATCAGTACTAATTCCAATATAATCGCTATTAGTGAAATAAAGCAAATAGTAAACTTCATTGCCCCACAACACAATGGATGGTTCAGAAACCTAAACTAGGATTGAGCAGCTTCTTGATCACAGTCGTTCGAGAATTATTTACCGAGAGGGACTGATCATTCCATGCATCATTTGTCGCTGCCGACAAAACCAGTCCACTTCTCCAGGTGAAACAGACCCATGACCCGTGGTAGCGATAATGAAAAAGAACAAAACCTCTGTGGTTTTACAACATATTGCACATGAAATGAAGGAAATATGTGAAATTAGTTAGGGTTTTAAAAGGGGATCTGAAGTCGTGAGAGAGGCCATAGAGACATCAGATTTGAACTGGACCCAACCCATTTTTAATTTTAAACTGACCCGACCCATGCATTTAATTTGGATTGACATTTGTACATTTTTTGCAAATGACCATGTGAAAGTGGACATTTCTTGCAATTTCCTCAATATTTATTTGAATGGATTCGATAATAGTCACTACTTGTCCATACATAGGACTTGAGTCAGAAGACAATGGTAGATCAATGGAGAACCCATTTATGGTTCTCATCGTTTGGCAACTTGATTAAATAAAGAGACATAAACTTCTTTCCTCAAAATGTAAGAAACTGGCCTTGATAGCAACATATTTTCACACAAAGACTCTCTCCTAATCACATCCAGCAGATCAAACAAGGTATAGAAGATTACCAAAGTCATTCAAGTTAGACAAGAAAATGCAATTAGCTAAAAGGACATCAGGCTGCAAGACATACACCAAGTCCCTGTTTGGAGTCTATTAAAATGTGTTTTTAGGGAAAAAAATGTATTTCAGAATAGTGATTTTTTGAAGAATATGTGGTTAAAAAGGAAGAAAATATTTTGGGTTTACGTGTAATATTATGTTATTGGAGACTGTGTGATTAAGATGGCTCATGGATCTTCATCTAGTGATCTTGATAAGCAGTTGGTGACATCGAATTTTGATGTATCTCCTACGTTAGAGTTATGAACAGTGCCTGATGGGACTTCTCATTTTGGGAAAGATGGAGAAGTGAGTCCAGATCCACTTTTCATTCTGAATGATAATGAGAGTGATTCTTCTGCTCATCATTCTAACACGTTGGCAACAAAAGCTATAGATTCTCTTCAGGAAAAGAAGAAGAATGGGTCGGGAGGAAAAACATAAGAAGAGCAAGAAGCATCACTCCCCTAGGGGAGGTACGCTTATTGAGGTTGTGGGATTTATGTTTTTTGGATGCTGGAATGTCAGAGGGCTAAATGACCGAAGTAAAGAGCCTTATTTCTTCCTATAGGCTTTCTTTTTGTGGGTTGGTGGAAACTAAAGTTAAGGAGAAGAATAAAAACAAGGTGGCGAGTGCCATCTTCCAGTCTTGGAGTTTCCTTACCAATTCTAATTGTTCTCCGCTTGGTGGAATTTGGGTATGTTGGAATCCAAAGGATGTGGATATTTTGCTTTTAGGTTGCTCAGCTCAAGCTATCCATGTCTGTGTTAACGTATGTAATGGTAAATGGAGTTGTATAGTGTCAGTGGTATATGGCGATAATAACCCAGTTAAGCTTGTTGATCTATGGGCTGATTTAGTAGCTATGGATGGAGGAATTGCACACTTGCCTTTGTTGGTCATGGGGGATTTTAATTCTGTTCTCTTCCCTTTAGAGGTGGAAGGTGGATCTTTTTCTTGGCCTGCATGACAAGATGATTTGTGGAACTATATGGCAACAGTGGGTTTGGATGATTTGAAGTTTGATTGTTGTTTATATACATGGTCTAATAAGCATGTATCTGATCCTATTCTCAAGAAGCTAGATCGTGTCTTGGTAAATTCGAAGTGGGAGGATGAGTTTCAAGGATC
>CAIGRF010415265.1:38752-50391 GCA_903798235.1 Fraxinus ornus | reverse complement strand
GCGAGCAGCTAGCGAAAAATCGACGTGATTCCTTCTTGTTCCAAACATTGAACCCCGAACCCTACGCTATCCTACCAACTATGAAACTTTACAATTCAGTCCCTAAACTTTTATAATTGTTCAAGTTGGTCCTTTTGTTCACAGAATCGCCAATACAAAATATAAAACTAACAACTATATACGCTTGATTTTTACTAAGGCGCTCACGATAGATTAGATAAAATGTGAGAGATTAACTAAGTGAATGACACACAATTTATCCTTTTTAGACAGAGAACGGACATCATCCATATTTTCTTCGATTTCCCTTTTTTGATGGTCTTATGATGATGATGATATTTCCTCGTGGATAATTAGTTGCTCATTTTTTGATTTAAAAAAACTGTATTAATTGACATTAGGTGTTCAATTGAAAGTTGATCGATAGTATTTGCAAGTTCTTGTTATATTGCTCGCAAGTCGTACTCGTACCTGTGAACTCTCTGCAATTTTTTCGATTTTCCTCTTCAAAGGGAAATGTGCGTTTAAATCAGCTGGTTGTTTTTTGGCTGAAAATGCGATTTCATGTTGCTTTAGGTAGAAATAATTAATATACATAAAATAATTATACTTTACAAATTAATAAGCTTCTTTAAATAATAAATTATTACGCAGTGAATCGTATAAATATAAAGAAGTCATATTTTATTACATTTGGCATTGAATCTAGGCACTTATATTGTACCTTTATTTTAATTAATTATTTATTTATTTTGTGAATCAGATTTTGATAATACTTTTTCTCTTCATTCAATGTCAAATTGTTGACTTTTCTTTTCTTAAATTCACTTTCGGCCAACAATATACTCTAAATAGGCACGTAAATCGAAAAAAAAAAAAAAAGTTTTATTTCAGCGGCAGTCAAATAGGGACATAGGAGTAAATTTTGAATTTTTGTGAGTTTTAGAGAGAAAAAAAATGCTTAGAGAGTGTTTGACTAACAACGGCTGAATCAAACTTGCCATCTCAATTGGGGTTAGGGCAGAAACCACTCAAATAAGTGTACACCGACGTTCTGAGACAGAGAAAAGATTAAAGCGTACAAATCCTGTTAGTGGTTTTGTGATAGAGGGAGTGAGACTGCAATACAAAAAATGCCATTCATATCGAAAATTCAGAGGCAGTCAGATTACAGTGCCTTCCCTTCACACCACCCCATCGTCATTGACAATGGCGGCTCCTATTTCCGCATTGGGTACCCCCAATTACCCTAATTTATCATTTGTTTACTTGTATATGTATATTCGAATATGTTTTGCTTAATTTTGGTGAATTTCGTGATGTTGCAGCTGGGCAGGAGAGAGCAATCCTCGAGTTATTTTCCGAAACATTATTCAGAGGCCTCGCCACAAGATCACAGGTAATCTCAATTCATTTCCCATCGATTTTACTGCTCGTTTAATTTTTTTATGAGAATGAAGAAAAAAGGTCTAATCTTGTAGCGTCTATTATTGTTGTTGTTGTTGTTGAAACGTTCCATAGTAGCCTGTCAAATGCGGGTTAAAATGCTTAGGTACACTTGAAATTTTGGCCAGAGAAGGATTTGTCTGCGTTAATTTGGAGCAGATAGGATTATTTTAGGTACCGACTTAGAGAAAAAAAAAATGTGACTGACCATCTAGCCTTTTTTTTTTTGAATAGCTTGAGCTAAGCCTTGATCTCATAGCTGTCTATCTTTTATACATGCTCAACAATCCGAAATTGCCCTGTTCTTCCATATTTACTGGGTGCATTGGAAACCTGCTTTTGTAATGTAATTGTTTGGCGATGGCCCCGGTACACATTGCAGGAGGACTAAATTTTGGGGATTTTATCTTTTTGAGTCATAGGACTTCAGTTTGGGTAATGTCGCTGTTGACAAAGTTAGGTGGAGCCACTCTAGAAGTGGAGAATTCACTGTGGGAAATTTGAATTGGAACATGGAGTTTTTCAAATCGGAAAGTGCAGAATCTCCAAGTCTGTTGATTTCTTACCATTATTTGATGGGTGGAATTGTAATTTCTAGATTGGAGCTATTTTTTCCTTTGATGTTTTTTTCAATGGAATCTGAAGTCAAAGAGGTCCATAAGAGTAGCTTTCTTTTGCTGGTAAGAAGACACTGAGAGTTCAATGACTGGGGTTAAGCTGAGAAAGAGGAGAAAAATTTAATTAGTTGCTGCTTGACCAACTTGACCCAGCGGTCAAGTAAAGCTTAACAAACTAGATTCAGGCATTGTTTGAGCCACATTTTTCTTCCTTAAAAATGAAAAATATGACCGTTATCCATCACATCAAACCATCAATTTTAAACTTCTATCTCTTGTGTGGGCCCAATAACGACTATATTTTTCATTCTCATTCTAGAAAAATGTGGCTCAAACGGGGCCTCAATAAGTACAATAGACAAACTTGTCATTAACTTGAGTTGGTCGAGCTGAAGGCATCTATACAAACAAATAAGAAATAAATAAAATTATGGAATAGATGAATACTAGTTATAACAAAGTAAAAATAGAAATTTAAACTGCAAAGGCCTTTTAATTTAAAAAAAAAAAAAGTTAGAAGTTGGTCTATTTTTCAATCTGTCCATTAGAAGAAGATTATCTTGATAAATTCCTTGAAGGAAAATGCATACCTCTTTGTTGAAATACTTGTTTGACTATAGTCATCCCTTTTTTAAAAATAATAATTTTATTTGTGTCCGTTATATATTACTAATAAATGTTCATTGTTTTATATGTTACTTTCTTTTTGTAACTATGGTTTTTGACTTTTTTTCTTTTTAATGCATTATATACTGCATTTCTTCACTCTCTGCATTTCAATACTGTCTATCTAGCTAGATTCTGAAGCTAGGCCTGCTTGGAACGTTTCAATGTTATAATTGTCTATCAGCCGTATAGCTTTTTTAAGTGTGTCCAAGAAAAATCATTGAGGCATTTTATTCTGGCAAAGGTACTTGAATGTGAATTTTAAGTCATTCTATCATACAGGGTCTTATGTTCTGATGACAGGATATACTGATATATCATGCCATTTATATTATGGTGGTTTAGATATATCTATGCTAGTTGCTACTAATAATGCATGCTAAAGTATTCCTGTTTTCTGCTGTTTGTTTGTTTTCCTACTTGCCCATGTAATGAAGGCTGGGGATTAAATAAAATGCAAATGTACCCATGCACTGAGATTTTCTTTGAATCTCTCTCCATTAATGTGGTTATATGTCTAATGTTTTGTGTTTCCACTCATCTTTTTGTGCATACTATTTCTTCTCTTACGTTATTTTCTGAACTTCGGGGTTAAGTTGAATTAATTCTGCATCCGTTGATTTGTTCTTAACATAGGTGAAACAATCACAGTAGTTGGTGACCACAATCCTGCATTACTGAAATACTTTGACTGCACTAGGACGGGACCTCGTTCGGCCTTTGACAACAATGTTGTTTATCAATTCGAGATTATGGAATATGTAAGGCTACCTTCGCATGTATTTCTGATTAGTTACTGCCTCAATTTTTTCTTATATCTTTTCAAGGATATGCTTTCTTACCTCTCCCTGTCCCCTTTTAGGTGGAATATGAAACTTCTTTTAAGTATGGGTGTGGTTTAATGTTTGAGCATTAACAACACACTTTCTCATGACAACATAAATAGATAATTAGTGATGCTGTAAAATGGTTGCTGTAAGAAACTAAGCCCTGTTTGACATCCATTCTATTTCTTATTTTTTCTCTCTTTCTTCATTTTAACCACACATTCTATTAATAAAATAATATTACACATAAACCCAAAAATTCTCTTTACTTTTTAATCAAACATTCTTCCATCAATCACTATTCCAGAATTTATTCTTTTCTCATTCTGGGTGTCAAACACAAGCTAAAATACAAGGCATACTGTAGAAAAACTTATTTCCAGTTTTATTGTTAAGGTCATGCAATGCTTCAAGTCAATGTAGATCGAAAAACCTGTGATTAAAATTGTCTAATGAATTTGTTATTTTTGCTTATGAAGTTGTGCATTACAACCCAGATCTCATAGATCATTTGGGATGCTTTTATATTCAGTGGAGTTAAAATATGTCTCCCTCATACTTCACTTATAGAGTTCCTTCTATATTAGAGTTATTGCTGGGGGTCTAGCTAAACATTTTGGTCATAATAAGACTTATGGCCCTATTGAAGGATAGATTTTATTGGGCTTCATTGAGAAGGGATATTATTCATATTATCTCGAGTGTCGTGCATGTCAGTTAAGTCTATGAAACAAATAATAGTTTCTAATCACTCACTTGTTCTACATATCGACTTGTTTTTGGATTACCTAAAATTGCGAAAGTATGATTTTTATTTGGTAGTTGTAAATAGATCATCGTCTATGGCCATTTTGTTCCATGTTCCGAAATTACTTATTATTTGAATACGATATTGCTATGGCTATTAATTTGACGTTCTTGGTCGGATTTTTACATTGTGGACTAATATTGGCAAACAATTTGGATAATAACTGCATTATTCAGTAATATTGAGATTTCTCTCTAATTGTGCTTCCCTTTCTGGATTCTTCTTCTCTTATCTTATTTTGTATATGATTTCTTCTACCATTCTACATCCATTGTCATTGAACTTGTTCTTTCCTCTTGTTGAATCTCTCTCTAAAATTTAGTTTTTATATGCGCTGATGTCTGTGCGTGAGTTTCAGTTGCTTCATATTTTATACACATTTCTTAACACTATTTATGACTGACTAGCCTAATTGCTTAATCTCCCTGACTAATTGTAAAGTGATGCACGCGGAATGTTTTCTAAAGGAAACAGCTCATCATAAGCCATCTTGAAATATACATCCCTTTTATGCTTTTAAAAGGTAAAAATTATATCTTGCACTGTGTGTTGGGAACCATGTCATTTTAGAATTATGATGTAATTTTTTGTAAACAGATTGTTTATTGGAAACTCTGGAAGCTTTTAGTGGAATATTTTATGTACTGAATGGAATTGTGCTATTTTAGATTCTGACCTTTCTCCTCTTTTCTGCACGACTAGATTCTTGACTTTGGCTTTGATCGACTGGGTGCAGATCAATCTCAGGTAAAACTGTACTTCCATTTATTTATGTTAGTTTCATTTTGAACAGGGAGGAAGATATGGGTGTGTGTGTGGCTCTTCGTATTGGTCCATCACTCTTGAGTTGCTTTATCAATAGCTGACCTGATGAGTGATGGATAGCAAACTTTCAGTTTTTCTATACTTGGTAGCCATTTTAAGAGATAATTGATTTACTGCAATATTAATTTTATCTCCTTGTTTCGTTCATAGAAGTTCCTGGAGATGGAGGCTTTGGTCATAGAATATGTGCTGGTCATTTTGGGTCTTGCTTTTGATATAATTATGATTCATGTTACATATGATCATTAACTTTAATACACAGTCAAATGGTATAATTATTAATTTTCACTAGGTTAAACATAGTTTCTATTACTTCAAAAAGATATTGAGACCCAACTACTTTCAGACCAGGCAACATTCTAAAATTTGAGGCACAAACAGTGGATTCTAAGGGTGTGTTTGAAGGATATTATTTTGGAAGAATGTATTATTTTATTGAAGAATGTGTGGTTGAAAATGAGTAGAAGAATGAGAATGAGAATGAGAATGAGAAATTTAATGTGACTCAAACAGGGGCTAAATTTATAAATTTTGATACCAGCAAGTAATATCATATCAGAAAATTCTATATGTTAAAAGACAACAGTGAGCAAGATCTGCTAATTATAACTGAATTAGACAATTCTCTTTCCTCCAAATGTTCTTGTTCATTAACATGACTAAAGGTGCTGCTGGAGAAACTAGGCGATCTTTTTTCCAATATTTTGGCAAACAAATTAAAATTTTGATTTTTATTATACTTGGATTCACTTATTCTTACGATCTACTTTGAAATTTGATATGCTGTGCTGGACATCTTTTGAGTTTTTCATGAAATAAATTAACTTCGTGATTTGCAAATTCTCAGCTTATTTTATCATTTATGTTGCCTAAGTCTCTTTTTCCCACTTTGATGGCAGAACAGATTGACCATCCTGTCTTGATTACTGAATGTGCTTGCAACCCAGTTCAGTCTCGTAGTAAAATGGCAGAACTCCTTTTTGAATCATATGGAGTTCCTTCAGTAGGTAAAATCAGTTCTTAACTCTCTCTCTCTCTCTCTCTCACACACACACACACACACATAGTTGGCCGGAAGGAAATTGTCTTTTGTTGTTATCTATATGCACATTTATCATTATGCTATGAATGTGGACCTTTTCCATTTTCCACTTTCCTGGGTTTACAGACTCATGCTTTGCTGCTGGATTAACTTTTCTGTTTTCCTTGTCATTGCAGCATTTGGTGTAGACGCTGCATTTAGCTACAAGTACAATCAGCAACTTGGAATTTGTAATAACAATGGTCTAGCGATCTGCTCTGGCTTTAATACAATGCATGTTATCCCGGTATGTTATAGGATACTGATTTTGCTGATAAAACCTATCATAAAGTAAATTGATGGATGCAATTGAAGTTGTGTACAAAAAGGCTCACGCGAAGCATGTCTATGATAGCAAGTGTGTTTTGACATAACTGAAACAATAATTGCCTTCTGACCTCCATAAAACGTCAAGTTAATGAACCAAGTGTTTATTCTGAACCTCCAAATAGATTTCCCAACAGCCGCCTTAAAATATTGTACAAGGACATGGTATCTTTTGATTTTTGATTTTGTCTGTCAAAGCATTAAGCACATTGCTTTTATATATTATTTCTTTGTGAATCTTGGGTTTCCTATTGCTGAGATTCACTTTCCCCAATTTATATCACCTCTGTAGCTTTTGCTTTTGCAATTAAGCTCATGAAGACCATTTACTCACAATCTTTATAATTATACATCGAATATTTATAGAGAATTCTGAAGCAGAAGTACATGTGAATTTATACATGGTATTGCAGAAATATTGTTTGTCATCGTTAATGGTTTGGGTTTTTTGGTCTGTCCTGATTGACAAATATGATTGTGTATTGATTTTCATACAGCAGAATACATCCATACTAAAATCAATCAGACAAGGTTACCATTAGATTTTCGTATACCCAGTTTCATCTTGCTCAATGTTTAATATCTACTCATTCATGAAATTTCTTATTTTGAGATTTCAACAATTTTTTAGAGTGAAAGTGATGGTTTTTATTTTGTCCAATTTCAGTTTATCAATGGAGAACCCGTGTATGAAGCATGCAACCGTACTAATGTTGGTGGATATCATATTACTGATTATTTGAAGCAACTTCTTTCACTTAAATACCCGCATCACATGTAAGAATTGATAATCTTTGTTTCATATTCGGAAATATAATTTTTTTTTTGTTGCAATCTGACTTGCAATTAAATGTTGAATTAGATCTAAGTTTACATGGGAGAAGGTGGAAGACTTGAAGATGGAACACTGTTATATCGCAACAGATTATGAGTCAGAAGTTCAATTGTTTCAGGTTAACATCTCTTTGCCTGACCTCCTGCCTCTTTATGTTTTCCTGTCAAAATTAACTTATCAAGAATTGAAACAGAAAGGGAGCAAGGAAGCTGAGGAAAAGACCAGGTGTTGGCAACTTCCTTGGACTCCCTCCTCCACTGATGAGACTGCCCCATCTGAAGAAGAAATTGCTAGAAAGGCAGCTTTTAAAGAGAAGCAAGGTCAAAGACTACGGGAAATGGCTGAAGCTAAGAGGTTCAATAGAATAAATGATCTTGAAAATGAAATACGAGATTTGGAGATTCTTCTACAGAGGCTTAGGCATGTTGAAGAGGACGAAGTTCCTTCAATCCTTGCAAAGACTAAATATACCTCGAAACTGGAAGTAGAATCTGTCATTTCCAAGGCGACACAATCTTTACGAAAAGCGAAGGGTGAACCTGTTGAAAGTATTGAGAAGACAGATCCTTCTGCTGCTGAAAAATATAACCTAATTAATGTCCCTGATGAGGCGCTCACACAGGAGCAGGTACGTTTTATGTGGTTGTCAATAGGTTCCTATCTTAAATTTGCTTCAGTTTTGTGCTGTTTTAAATTTAATTTGCATGCTGATGGTTTCATCTAAAACTTACCTTCATTCTGAATTTCTGATAACTTTGGTCCAAACATCTCCGCTGCATTTCTCTCAAACTGGATTCTTGTGATAGCATTTGTATTTTGAAAACCATGGTTGTCGGATTTGACATTGTAACTTTTTAGTGAAATCTTGTTCAATTCACCTTAGTTTGATGGCATTGGAACTGATAATGCATAATCTTTAATTCCTCTACTTTGCAGCTGAAGCAAAAGAGGAAGCAGTTGTTTATCAAATCCACATCTGAAGCACGGCAGCAGAGAAAACAGAAACAGATCGAAGAAGAATTAGAAAGAGAAAGACAAAAGCAATTAGAAGAAGAAAAAAGACGGTATGTTGCTGAACTCAAAATTTTGGACGTTTGAGTAACTATTTAATTGTCTTCAGAAGTGAGGTGAACGAGGAAGAGAATTATTTAGTTGACTTGATGTATGTTTTTACCTTGTTACACTAATCACACGTTTTACTAGTACTAGGAACTCGCATTGCACGTTATTGTGAAATATTTTATAAATGTTGTAAAAGTAATATTTGATATCAATTTTGCTGGGAAGATTTGACGAGTCTAAAAAAAACTAAAGAAAATAAAATTTAGGATAGAAATTTAAGAGAAGAAAATTGTATTCTCAAAACTCAACTACTATGATTCAATTTTTTTGTGATGATGAAATACTACAAATGAGCGATCATTTTATACTACTTTTGGTACATAAAAATTAATTGTTAATGCATGAATTTAAACATCCATTAAAATTTCTATATACATGAATAGAAATAAATTCATCTATAGTAACTTTAGAGTCATGTAGATCAAGATTCATCAAGTCAAGATTAATTGGATCTAGATTAATGTGAATGTTAATTAATTGAGAATTAATAATGCGAAATTTATACATGACTCGGATGGATTTTGTAGTATTTATTAAATATTGAAAAACGAAAAGTAAGATATTGTTGAAATAATTGAATTATAGTAGTGTTAAAATCGTCAAAAAAATGATTCTCACTTGATGTGATAGATAATATATTATAGTTGATTTTATACTTAATTGCTACTTTATCTCTCCTCTTTTTATTGCCTTGTGTTTTTCTTGAACATAGAGAGAACCCTGAGCAGTACTTGGATGAGTTGCGTGCGAAACACAGAGATCTTTCTGAGAAGGTTGATCAGCGGAAGAGATTAAAGACAAATGGAAATCATAATTCATCTGGAGGTGTTGGCCGCGGCGAGAGATTGAATTCTTCCCAGAGAGAGAGGATGCGCCTCTTGACTACTGCAGCATTTGACAGGGGGAAGGGGGAGGATACTTTTGGCATGAAAGATGAAGATTGGCAGCTTTACAAGCTAATGAGTCGGGATAATGATGACGACGATGATGAAGACCAACCAGATCTGGATGAAGCAGAGCTGGTCCGTGTTACTTCTCGACTACGGGTGAGTAATTGATATCTGGGTTTTCGATTTGCTACTTTTCGTTTTCATTTCCTCTGTACGTCTCCTTACATGTGAACTACTCTAGGAGATCGATCCAACATTTATTTTCAAGGCAGAATCAGGGTCTTCTACTGCGGAGGCACCACATTTTCGCCCTCAAACCAAGGAAGATTTCCAGATTGTACTTGGCGTAGAAAGATTTCGTTGCCCTGAAATTCTGTTTCATCCCAATTGGATTGGGGTTGAGCAGTTAGGGTTGGACGAGATGGCTGGCAACTCAATACAGGGGTTGCTTGATAAGGGACAATGCTCAGAGGAAAGAATAACCAATTCAATTCTCCTCACTGGGGGAAGCTGTCTCTTTCCTGGCATGAGTGAGCGCTTGGAAGCTGGAATTCGTATGATCAGACCAAGTGGTACACCTATAAGAATTATCAAAGCGTCAAACCCAATTTTCGATGCATGGCGTGGAGCTGCTTTTTATGCTGCTGCAATGCAATTCCCTCAGCAAACATTTAGCAAGATGGATTATTACGAAAAGGGTGAAGATTGGCTTAAGAAGTACCAAATCAGGTACACAATCTAACATTCTTTCCCCTGAAATGAAGTTCTGTACTAGCATATAATGGCAATGTATATTTAACGGGTTTTTACCCAGATATGCAATACGGCTCTTACATGCATTAATTTTAAGTAGGCCATTGCTGATGTTTTCTTTGCACTGGACGATCTAGTTTTGTCCTCGTTGTGTTTTATACCATGTCATGCTAGAAATCATGGAATGCTTCGAATAAAGGTCGAAGAATCATGTAGTCATTGATCCCGTCGCAGTTTTCAATTCAAATGCTCTTATTTGGCTATTCTGTGCAGAGCTATGAATTTTAACAAATTAACACAATCAATACTAACTATTTGAGACATGATTGGTACTAAGAACTAGATAACATTGCAAGGCAACAACATTTACCTTACCTTTTATATAGTCCAGCATTGTTATCAATGTTTAGTTATTCAAACTGGAAAGGGTTTTACCCGATTGGCTGGGATAAAAATCAAATTTTTAGTAAATTATGATAAAGCTTGTGAAATGTTGTTAAAAAGTTGATTAAAGTTGTGGATTTTACAAAATGAGCGGTTAAAAATGAGTTTAAAAAATGGGGGATTTCAATCTGGAGCAAATTATATTTTTTATTATTATCCCCACCCCCGATCTCACCCCACAAAATAAATAAATAAAGACTTACTGGATTCGCCATTTTTGTACCAAAGAGTTATGATTGGCTCAATAAAGGAGAAATACAAAATGACCCAAGTGTTGAGAGAAAATGAAAACTAGCTCTCTTTGAAATGATCTTGAAGGTCATTATATATATATGCCTTTCAGTTCAGCTGTGCTCGAGGGTTTAGACTGTTTTAAGTTATTTTATCTAGTATTGAACACAGACGTCACTTATTCTTCTCCAATTATACTCGTAAATCATTTGCTCTTTTTCGGCCTCCCTATACTTTTGTCGGGTAAGAGCACTATGTCCATATAAAAAAAATAAAAATAAAAATAATAATAATGGAGAAGTTTGACTCATGGGCTTTTGTTATAAACTCCAAAAAAGAAAAAGGGTGAAAGAAAAATAATGATGTACGCAGAATTAGGAGGTCACCTTGATTCAAATGTTCTCTCTAATAAAATAATGATACATCTTAAAGTTTTTTGGGAAAATTAGGCTACATACCCTATAAAAATAAGTATTTTGATTAATACCTTTTAAACTAATTAAACATTTTAAACAAGTAAAAATTACGTCATGTCTTCTCTTTGGGAATTTCCTTCTGGGAAAAACAGTTGAACCAGCAATTTGTGTAGCCCAAAATAGCCATAGAGAGATGGAATATTGACTCCCGACATTGAGGAAGAAGCAAGAAGTGGACTCCATAATCAGATCAGAGACACCATTGACAAAGTACTCATCCTCCGGTTCGGCCGCTCCTCCGACGTCGTTTGCTTGCAACTCGACGACGTCCTATATAAATCAGCAAGAGAT
>CAIGRF010415265.1:21944-35998 GCA_903798235.1 Fraxinus ornus | reverse complement strand
AAAAAAAAAAGTGACATTGTGTCACTTTTTTATTTTACACAGTATTTTTTACTTCCTAAAAATCTTTCATATGATTTTAAGGGTATTTTTCAAAACACCTCTAATTTTAAGGGTATTTTTGAAGTACCTCAAGTTTTTTTTATTATAGATTTCCTTCTTATCTCTCATTTTTTAATAGGTTTATATAAATTAGGGATAATTACAGCAAAAGCTCTAAACCTTTGAAACATTAACAGGCTTTCCCCAAACATTTGCTTTATTGCAGCTGTCATCCCTAACATTTTCAGATATTGCAGGTGAAATCCTTTTGAAGAGTTTTCATCCATAATTTTGTTGGTTGACCAAAAATTTAATTTTGACCACATTTTTATTATTTTAAAAGGGGCAAAAGAGTAATTTTTCATTTATCACATTAAATAAAAAATACAAAAACACACGCGCACACACTTGTCCTCTTCCTCTCAACCCTCACCCTCACCCTCACCCTCATCCACCCCCACACCCCACCCCACCCCACCTCAAACCCAAAATCCACACCCACCACCACCTCCACCTCCACCTCCACCTCCACCTCCAGTTTATGCATATGAATCACACAAAATGCTACTTGAAGAAACAAACCCATTAAATTACTTCGAAAACTTGAAAAGGGTTAATGAATAAAAGGGTAGAAATACAAATTTACCTTGAACAACATCTTTTTGGCTTCATCCTCAGGCATAGGTTGCTGAAGATGAGAAATGGGAGTACATATTGTTGCTCAAGAGACAGAGTGGCAGCAGTTGGAATCAAAATCTTATGCTCAGTGTTTACATTTCCTAGCACTTTCTCACCAAAATTGCTCTCTATCTCTGCTCGAAACGGGTCCTTGGCTCCAAAATCACCTACCAAATTTGTACCCGTTGCGTGAGTTTTCATCGGAATTCTAGAAAACCCATTTTCTCACAACATTCTTTTTCATGTTCTGGATTTCAGCTACATTTTTTATGTATTTCTTTTTCTAGATTTCATATGCATAAACTGAAAGTGGAGGTGGAGGTGGAGGTGGAGGTGGTGGTGGCCGGTGTGGATTTTGGGTTTGAGGTGGGGGTAGGTGAGGGTGAGGGTGAGGGTGAGAGAACAAGTGTGTGTGTGTGTGTTTTATTTAATGTGATAAATGAGAAATTACTCTTTTGAACCTTTTTAAAATATTAAAAATATGGTTAAAATTAAATTTTTGGTCAACTAACAGAATTATGGATGGAAACTGTCCAAAAGGACTTCATTTGCAACATTTGAAAATGTTAGGTGTGACAACTACAACAAATCAAAGGTTTGAGAAAAGTCTACTAATGTTTCAAAGGTTTGGAGCTTTTGGTGCAGTTATCCTTATAAATTAACTTGAATGAACATAATCCGTAACTGTGAAAAAAATCGACCATTAAAGAATTGATATAAAAGAAAATCTAGACGAAAGTAAAAATATATATTCCAATCCCAATTTAAAGGAGATTGAATGAAAGTGAAGAAGTCAATCCAAAGCGCTATCTATATTGTTTGCATACAATAAGAAGAGACCAAGTCTCAACTGATAATTTATCGATGCAAACTAGGCAAGTTGGTCAAGTTTCCTTCGCTTCAATTTCTTAAAATCTTGACAAAACCTAAGATAAATAATGATAGAATAGATTTGCTTTATAATTGATAATTAAATTTAGAAGACGAGGCAATTTTAAGACATTCCAATTCGAATGAACAGCATTCAAATCTAACGGCTAGTTAAGAGGCGCCCTACCCTCACAAGTGACCGTTGCAAAGTAAATCTTATATGATCAATTTATTCAAACCCCTAAACCCTTTTTCTCTTCCCACACACGAGAGCATCCAGTAAAACTGACCGTTAGCTCCTCTACAGCTTCTTCATTACCAAATTAGACTACCCTAGAAAAGCTCTCTTCTTCCCCAGAGAGGCGTTTCTAGAGACCCTTTATCACATAACACTCAAATCCTGCTCAATCTGAACTCGGAATTGTTTCAAAGCTCAGCAAAAAGCAAAAAATGGACACATCGCAAAGAAGAAAGAGTGGCATTAATCTGCCAGCCTCAATGTCAGAGACCTCTTTACGCCTCGATAACTTCTCTTCTTCTCCGAAGAGGGGACCATCATCTTTCAATTTGTCGTCCCCTTTGAAGTCGATGTCTCCAAGGACTATATCAAACTTGTCGTCGTCTTCATCACCGTCGAAATCTGTGGCCGCATGCAGTGACAGGTTCATTCCGTGCAGATCATCGTCGAGGCTACACACTTTTGGGCTAATCGAGAAGGCATCGCCGGTGAAGGAGGGAGGAGGAGGGGGAAGTGAGGCCTATACAAGGTTGTTGAGAAGTGAGCTTTTTGGGACTGATTTTGGGTTTTTTGATTTTTCTGCAGGTAATGTGAAAGGAGGGTCTCCAATGAGTACGAGCAGGAATATGCTGAGGTTCAAGACTGAGCATTCTCCGGGGCCTAATTCTCCGTACTCGCCTTCGATTCTGGGACAGGATAGTGGGCTCTCCGGTGAGGTCTCAACGCCTCCCAAGCCACCTAGGAAGGTTCCCAAGACTCCCCACAAGGTGTGGTTTTGGCTCCTATGACGTTATTGTACTATTATAGGATTCTTTACTTGCTGGAACTGACAAACTGAGTTCATTATCATCATAAAATGTTTTATTCAAGTACTAAATAATTGCCTGGGATCTAAGATTTGAAGCTCATTTATTGTTGAATTTTCAGGTTTCTTTTCCTCTTAGAAGGCTAAGACTTCTTTCCTGTCTTTATTATCATACAATGTTTCTCATTTCAAGTACTAAATAATTGTATGGGATCTAATTTGAAGCTTATTTATAGTTGAATTTCCAGGTTCTTTTCCTCTTAAAAGGCTAAGACTTTTTTCCTGTCGGTGAATTTATTTGTGATCTACCAGGTGGTCTAGGTAAAATGGGGAATATCATCTTAAATTTGGGCTAAATACCATTACTGAGCTGAATTGAGCAAAACGATTTAGTCTCTCTAAATGTTCCCGAATGTGAAAACTTGTATACTGAATAAAGCTTGTCTTTGATTTGTACATTATTGTTAGCAATCAAAAACTAGGTTCATAGGTGAGAGAAGAAGGATTTCTTTACAGGGATAAGCACAAAGCACAGAAATCTGGATTAAAGCTCTTTCTGCTGCAAATTACCAGAGAGAAAATCATTCTTTGGCTGTGTTTATGAAGTTGATCATAGGCGAATTTTCTCAAATTTCAGGTTCTAGATGCACCAGCCCTTCAAGATGACTTCTACCTGAACCTAGTGGACTGGTCTTCTCAGAATGTCCTTGCTGTTGGATTGGGAACTTGTGTATATCTATGGAGTGCTTCAAATAGTAAAGTGAGTTCCTGCTGATCGTACTTTTGTCAGACCCAGTTTTGATTGTTTATTGTTTGGCTCACTGGGGATAACATTGCTACGAACCCATGCTTGTGTTTTAAACATTAAAAAACGAAGTAATCAGTTTAACCTAGATGTCATTTAATCATAGGTGACAAGGTTGTGTGATTTGGGACCTAACGACGGTGTCTGCTCAGTCCAGTGGACAAGAGAGGGGTCATATATATCGATTGGCACAAGTCTCGGTCAAGTTCAGGTAGTAATCTCCATCTTCTTTATCAGAATAGAATATGGGTTAAATATTGTTGCGTGTAGGCATATCGTGATGGTTTCGCTGTTTAGGTTTGGGATGGGACTCAGTGCAAGCGCGTTAGAACCATGGGAGGGCATCAAACAAGAACCGGAGTACTAGCATGGTCTTCGCGCATATTATCCTCTGGAAGTAGAGATCGAAACATCCTTCAACACGATCTTCGTGTTCCAAGTGATTATATTAGCAAGCTTGTTGGGCACAAGTCTGAGGTAAGAACCCAAAATGAATCCACTTAAGATTAACTTCATTCTTTATGATTTAAGGTTAACTTTAATTTTGATATCCCTCAGGTATGTGGGCTGAAATGGTCTCATGATGACCGGGAACTCGCATCTGGTGGCAATGACAATCAGGTATACAGATATCTGCATATGAATCTGAACATTTCTTGTGTGCATACTATCAAATTTTAAAACAAAAGAATGCTAAATTCTTTGCGCATCTTTTGGGATTCAGCTATTGGTGTGGAATCAGCACTCCCAGCAACCCATTTTGAAACTGACCGAGCATACAGCTGCTGTGAAGGCCATTACCTGGTCGCCTCACCAAAGTGGTCTTCTTGCATCTGGAGGAGGAACTGCTGATCGGTGCATTCGCTTTTGGAACACAACTAGTGGCAATCAAATAAATAGCGTTGATACCGGAAGCCAGGTTTCTATTATTTTTTCAAACAGTGAATATTTTAAATTCAAATCATGTTTCTTATAGTACAAGTTGTTTCAAGAAGTTTCAGGTAACTAATACAATCCAGTAATTTACTTTGTAGGTATGCAATCTAGCATGGAGTAAAAATGTAAATGAATTGGTTAGCACTCATGGATATTCCCAGAATCAAATCATGGTGTGGAAGTATCCATCGTTGGCAAAGGTGACCACACTACTTGAATCTTTTTCTTTTAATCAAACTCCCCACCACTAAAATTTAGAGTGAAGTTATAACCTTTCCTTGATTTGGACTTGAACAGGTTGCAACTCTAACTGGACATAGTTTGCGAGTACTCTACCTTGCAATGTCTCCTGATGGGCAGACTATAGTTACTGGAGCAGGGGACGAGACACTGAGGTTTTGGAATGTATTTCCGTCTGTGAAGACGCCGGTGAGTGTGTTCACATGGAAAACAACTTCCAATAACTGTCTTACCGACTAGCTTAATTTGCGTAATGACATATTTATATGGAATTTCAGGCACCGGTGAAGGATACTGGGCTGTGGTCTTTAGGCAGAACTCAAATTCGGTGAAAGGTGCTTCGAATTGTCATGTAAATGTGAATACATAAACATACATACATACTCCTCGAGTGCAACTGTCCAGGGCGAAAACCGAGTGTGATTTCTTTCTGTTTGTTCGGGAATTGTAAATTCAAGTCTCTTTCAAATTGTGCAGTATTTATATCAGAAATAGCGACCTTGAAATAACAAGGAAAAGATTATTGAGCCATAATAGTAACGTGTAAATAACTAAATCTCTTAAACCTATATGATTTGGCATTGAACCTGTTAACTTTGCATAGTCGTTATTGTTGACTTTTATTAAACGAGTGAACCTAATAACGTTTATATTTTCAATTTTAATTGAATTTTGAGTTATACCGAACATGCTATAAACCAGCATTAACATCCTGCAATACAATACATGATCAGAGAAAAAGAAAAATCAAACAGATTAGCTGATATAGACCGACCATGTTAATAATTTACAACTAGAATTTCAAGTCGGAACCGCTATGTTATCCCGACCAAGTGAGATGCAAAGATCTTGATTAGCTTCGAATTTTCACTCCATATGACGAGCAATCATGTCATGAAACAGATATGATAACAAACCAAACAAATTTAAACTCGTCAGGAGCTGATTTTGAGAGTCAACAACGACATCAGCCTAATTCAAAGGCACAAAAGTTTGTGAATTCCACACAACCAAATAATTTCACTTCTTGTCATCTACACAGCAAATTCTTTTCCAGGAAAATAAAGCTAAATAGCACCTTTCTATTATTTTCTTAAATTAGATAGGATCATTTAACTATAATTACTAGATAACGTAGTCCTTTCAAAACAGCATAGCCATTTTTACATACTAGAGAGTTGCGATTGACTGAAAACAAGTACTAACTAGAGTGTTGACATGCACAGCTAAGAAATGTTTCCTTTCTTTACACAGCTTCAATAATTCTCTAGTGTATACGAGCATGTTTGGTGGTACAAGGATCATGGAAGAAATTAGCTGCTTCAATCGCAAGTCCTTAATCCACAAGATTGTTGATCACCAGTACCCATATTTTCAGGCCCGAAAGGACCATCCTTAAGAAAAAATAACTTCTTCATACTGCACTTGTATTAAACACAATGTAATACTCTGTGACTACTATTAAGAAATTAACTTATTGGCAAAAACAACCAGTCTAGAGAATGGACCAATACCTTGGCAGCTATATACAGTAAAGACACATTGATATCGGCAGCATGTGCAGCAACCACTTATCTTGCCTTCCCGTAAGTTGTACCCAGCAAATTCAATAAACTGGCCTCCAAGAAGAAAGTGCATATAAGATACGGCCCTTCCACCCTTGCAACATCCAGCGGCCATCTTCATCAATCACAAAATCCTTGTGGTAGGATGATGTAACCCGGTTTTTTGCTATGCTCATTATCTCCTCATTCAGGGGAAGCTGTTCGAATCTGGCCCTAATATTTCGAACCTGCCACTGCTTGTATGTCTCTGGTCTCTCGATCCTTTCGGCAGCTTCACATGCAATGACATTCATGGCTTCCCGTCCAAATATGGTTTTCTCAAGCAGCATCCTCTCATGAATTTCACGAGGAATATTAGCCTCAAGCATGTCAAAAAACGATGAATAATGGAATAGAGCCTCACGGAATCTTGTAATAAAGAAGGGAGCATTATAAGCACCATTCACTATCCCTAGTACAAAAACATCTGGACTAATTTTCCTGATAAGGTTCAGAACAATATTTCTTGGACTGTTTACTACTACAGTTTCATCAAGCAGATTCCTAAACCTATAAAGGCAATTCACCACAACAACCTCATCTTTGTTGACCTTAAGATCCTCAATCTTAATAGTTTCCCACTTCTGAGCTATAGCGTTGAACTCAAATGGAACGTTAAAAGTCTCAGCATAACTAGCCAAGCGTGTTCCTGTCTCTTCAACCCTTTCTGATGGTCGAAACCCTGGACATGGAAGATCAATCCCAGTAATACGAAGCTTGGGGGGACCACCAGGCCTAGACGAGAGACGTTGTAGAAAGCAAGGCCACTGAAAACCATATAGAATACCAAAATCAATAATGTGAAGCCTTGTAGCATTTTTAGCCGCATTCATTATGGTCTTGTTTGCAAAGAAGTTAGAGATCTTCCTAAATGGACATGTAGCAAGATATATATGGTAGGCTTTCAAGATGTCAGCAGCCGATGTAGGCATATTAATGAGGGCTTTGTAAATCTGAGTTCCAGATCCAGCCATACGTGCCTCAAGACCATCAGCAAACCAGTGGGCAAGCCTTTGCATCCCATCTCCCGTAGGAGTCGAATGTTGTCTGATCTGCTTCAGAAACTCAGTAGCAGACCTTCGGTCATCAGTCGCAACAGCTTGTGCACAAAGGGTCAAAAGGGTTCTCAAATCAACCTCATTCCTTCTGCCTCCCAGTTTCTTGCCACGACTTTTCCCACCATTAGACCCCTTAGGTTGACTATTTTGCGGAGCATTTTTAGTTGCTTCATTCTGCAATGCTTTCCGAAGTGCAGATTCATTTCTTCCTCCACTGCATAGAAGCACCATATCAAACATCTCCGGGCTCGCAGTCGATTCCGTATAAACAGCTGTCTGCTTGTAACTCCTCTCCTCGTGCATGCTCGTAGTCTCTTGATATGGATTCTTCTTACCCCTTGAAACATCAGCAGAGTCCTCATTGTCATATTTCTTTTCCACCTTAACTGCCATACTATTTGTCCCTTTTTTCTGTTCTTTCCCCAATAAGTCATTGTACCTCAAATCAACTACCAAACTATTGCCATTAGGAAGAAACTTAGCAGCTTCCTCAACCCCTTTCTTAAATTGCATAACCGACTGGCTATCATCAAATATATTAGGAATTTTAAGTGTACTAACAGGAGAATCCGCCGGACCATCAGTGAAGGTACTGGTGCTACTTGATGAGCTACAAGATGACTGAGAAGTCAATTGTGAAGCAACACCAACAGAAACGTGCTGTTCATCAAATCCAGTGCAGTAAGGATCAGTATTCCAGTCTGGGCATAAATCAGCATTACCAGTAGCATAATAATTTATACGATCTCCTGAAAAGTTTTCATCCGAATTTTCAACACTCCGATCCAAATTTGGCACTCGCAGATAATAATTTGTAGATGCAGGATACTGCCCCCCAAGAACCTCATAGAATGATTTCTCCGCAGCTTGAAGAGCTGCTGACTCCTGAAACATGCAAGCTTTCTCTTCCACATCCTCTTCCATAAGGATATGGTTTATGTACTTAAGCACCACATCATTAAAATCATAATCCTCAAGGGTATCGGCATCAGATGATTGGACTAAAGTACTAGAATTCAGATGACTAGAAAACGGGGTAACATCATCGTAATTACCATCTGAGAAACTACTGCTAACTCTCAAGTTGTTAATCAGATTTGGATCTGGAAACACTGAAACAGCTTGGTTATCATATTTGATTCCAGATGCCGTCACATTATAACTCCTGAAATTCCGATCCATGACCATCTATTCAATATAGATAAATCTATATATCCAAATCCCAAAATCTTGCAATTTCAAATCAAGATCATCCTTCAATCTCCTCTTTAAGTACCCCCAGTAATACAGAGCTAGACTTTATAAGCTTCTATATATCAAAATTCAAAACCCAGAAACTGAGATCCTGAAACAACCACAGAAGATAGAATAAAACAAAAACAAAATAGGATCAGTTAAAGAAAACACATAAACCGTAAAAAATAAATTTAAATTCAACAAACAAAGTCAGTATAGCAACAGATAAATTGCTTCAACACTACAACTTTGGAAAAAATCAAACTGACCAGAAAGTTAAAACCTTCAAATCTCAAGAATCCCCACTGAAAAATAAAAAGAAAAAAAAAATCAAACCTCATATTCCTGCATAAAGAAATTATACGTATAGTGCTTAAAAGAAAGAGCAAGTGCAACAAGGCAAAAATCTGTCTGGAGCATAAAATTACCTGGAAAAGGGAATAGATAAGGAAGAGAGAAAGGGGTGTTACATTGAAGAAGAGTTGAATATGGGTCTGCCTGTTTTGACCTTTTCACTGCATTAAATCAGTAGAAAGCGCGGGTTTGAGGATTAAAAACAAATAAGTGGATTTGTGAAATCCTAGCCTTCGGATTTTTTATCCTAAACGCTGTGGCATGAATTTTGCTGACTCATTGTCAACTGGTAATTATTCCTGTTTTGCTTTCGATTAAATAGTAATGGAAGAGCACAAAAAGACAATATTTTTTTTGAGATAATAACGGTGCCTTCACATTTTTGTTCTTTTCCTAAATTTTGATCCGCCCACCCCCACTCACCAACGACCCACCACCACCACCGCCATTACCTGATCTTCATTCGTTCAATCAATCCTGATTTCATTTTCATTTTGCTAAATCACCTTTCATGCGAATACCAGTGCAATGTGAATCGTGTCAGGCTGTCAGCACATTTTGTTCCCTACAAATTCTATATATCCTATATGAATCACGTTTGGCACAATTGTAATTCGACAGTTTAAAAAATAATTTATCTTTTCACCCAACATTTTGTACAATGTCGTAAAAAAATATTGTACATTTAATCCTATTTTTTTGCACAATACAGTTCGTCCAAAGCTAATTACAAGTACATACTTTTTTTTATTTTAAATATAATACAAAAAGTGAACAAATTTGTGGTCGAGGGGGCACTTAGGGGTGTCATGGGCCGAGCCGATGACCCACCACCACCACCGCCATTAACTGATCTTCATTCGTTCAATCAATCCTGATTTCATTTTCATTTTGCTAAATCACCTTTCATGCGAATACCAGTGCAATGTGAATCGTGTCAGGCTGTCAGCACATTTTGTTCCCTACAAATTCTATGTATCCTATATGAATCACGTTTGGCACAACTGTAATTCGACAGTTTTTGTACAATGTCGTAAAAAAATATTGCACATTTAATCCTATTTTTTTCATTTTTTGCACAACACAGTTCGTCCAAAGCTAATTACAAGTACATACTTTTTTTTATTTTAAATATAATACAAAAAGTGAACAAATTTGTGGTCGAGGGGGCACTCGAGTCAAGGATTTGAGTTTTCCTTCAACTTTTAAGGCCTGCTCGGTAGAGGTTAAAATTGAAAATATAGTCGTTATTGAGTCGTGCTCGTCTAATAAAAGTCAACAATAACGACTAATTTTTCAATTTTAATCCGATTTTAATCTCTACCGAACGAGTCTTTAATAAAAATTATTGTCAAAATATTGTTTATTTGCCAATATAAAGCTATAAAAAAATTTCTTGCCGTCCAAACTTTGATATAAAGTTTATACATACGGGACTATAACATTCACTATACACCTTTAAAATTAATTACATAAATATATTGACATTCTAAAGTCTTCAAAATTCTATGTAGTATTCAGCTTTAGATTTAAATCATGTATTATAGAATAAGGATTTATTTTGATAATTTTTATATTAAATTCTGGATATTGACATTTAAATTTTTGTTTAATTTGAATGATTGTTAAGAGTTTAAGATTTTTCAATAAATTGATCGGGGTATGTTTCTTGATTAATTTTGTGTCGGCATACTTGCTTAGTAATGGTGTTAACATATGATTATCCAATAAAAAGTTGATTTGATTCCCTTCCAAAAAAATAGTGATTTATGTGTAGGGTCGTAAATAAATCCCCCAATATTATAGCAATAGCAATATTTAACATGGGACAACTAATTAATTAGAATTAGTTAAGCAATACCTATAATAAAATATTCTACACGTGAAGTCAAAATTTTTTGTCTATATTTCTTAACCACACTTTATCCAAGAAATTACTATTTAGAGATGACAACGGGACGGGTGCGAGGCACAGACTTGCCCCATTTCCTACCCCCGCTTATTTTTTTTTCAAAAGACTCCAGTTAATTAATTAATTTTTTTTAATTTGTCATTTTTTTTCTTCACAAGACGGGTCCGGAGCGCCCCCCCCCACCCCGTGACCCAAGATTGGGCGGCAATCCTCGCCCCGCCCCGCCAACTCATCGGGGTGGGTTTTTTCGTCGGGGCAGGACGGGGACGAACTTTTTGCCATCACTTTTACTATTCAAAACATTATTTTCCTCAATTTCTCTTTTATATTGGCAAGCAAATAGGGCAGTAGCAACCATGGCCTAATTAACAACTGATTTCTGGATTGGTATAATGAAATGAGTATTAAATTGAGTTGTATAGAATAACTAAAATTTATTTATTTTTCTTTCTTAATTATGTTAATTATTATTTACTCTTGACACATTAAACATGTCATTATTGTGCTATATGTATGGCTTTCATTTACCACGATAATGTCACATATGCTCACACCTCGTCCTACGACAAAGACCACCATATAATTTTGTACAAAAGAGTGAGTACTTTAACTATAAAATTACCTTTTCATCCCTTCTTTATCATCTCAAGTCCCCAATGACCGATCTTTACACTCATCCAATAATAACGAATAATCTTTATTATCATTTTAAACCTCAATCATACCTAGATTTTCAACACGAACGGTCCAACAAGTCTTTTGAAATGGTTGATTGTTTATTAAAGTAAGACTATTACCTATAACGGCAGAAAGACTTTCATGTGGACAATCTTGATTTTATGACCATATTCAAATATAATGAATTGATACGTCTCGATTCCAAAACCAAAACAACACAATACAATACAACGACTACTAAATTGTTATTGTACTTTCCCTCTGAGTAGCTATAAATCGAAATCTATATAAAAAGCAATCAAAATTCCTTAAAGATAAGTAAGTGGGATATAAATCAATAATGTAATATTAAATTCATTCATTTCTCACTAGTCTAAGTTATTGGGGGAAATGGGATTCAAAGTTGGGTTAGTGAATACATTAAAAAGTCACTTATATTTGATGCAATGCACCTAATATTTAACACTATGTGAAGATCGACTATAGAGACAAAATTAATTTGCTTTATGGAAATTAAATTCAATAAAATAATTATGTGTGGAATAGACTCGTGCACATGCTTACGTGGGGGCCCATATGTTCTGGCCTTGAAAAGGACTGGTATTGGGCCCAGTCTAGTTAGGCACCTTATTGACTTGACGAAAATTGTGAAATAGGATGAATATGAGATCAAATCCCCGATGATTCAACAAAATTGTCGAAAATTGATTGAAATTAGACTTTTGTCGATTTTAAATGAAATTGAAATAACTACTAAATATAGTATATTTGTTTAATGAAGACAAGTTTTTCACTGAGACGGATCAATGCACGGTGCACCCAATAAATTACCGAGGAACGCCTTGGAATTGTAAGTATGCCTTGAGTATGGTTTTGGAGTAGAATTAACGGTTTGAATCCGTAAATAATGTATGTTCCAGAGCATGTTAATCAAGAAGAGATATGCTATTTGAACAGAAAATATGCTGTCGGAATTAATACAGAAGATACTTGACAATTTTTTGTTGGACAATGGTAAAAAACAGACAGACAGACCAACAATATCATCTGTATTAATTCTGACAACACTATTTTTGTAAATATTCAATCTCGCTTTTCACGAATGAGCGCCAGTTTGATACCCATTTTAACCTCGTTTAGCATTTTATGGGCCCGTTGCATAGTAATTTGAGTATTCAATATTCATGACAAAAGGTTGTACTTTTTTAATTTTTTATTTTCCCCTTTACCCATTTTGCCAAGAAAAGCGGACAAATTGAGTAGAAATGGAAAATGATGCATAATTTAGCATAAATAATAAACCCACTCATTAACATGCTGCATGTAGGCCCCACCTGATTTGATGGGAAGAAAAAATGAATTCTGATTAAATTAATGGAGTTATTAGAAAGAGAAACTTTTACTCATTCATGTGGTTGTTACGAACTTTTATGAAACTATTAATCAAGGAAGGAAATTTTGATATTTAGCCCTGTTTGAGTCACATTATTTTTCTCATTTTTATTTTTTTACTCATTTTTAATTACACATTTTTCATTAAAATAATATTTTTCATCACATCAATAATTTTTTATTTTTTCAACCACATATTTTCCATCACATCAATAATATAAATTCATTCTTACTTCCAAAATGTGCATCTAACAGGGGCTTAGTGATATGTTAACGAGTACTCGAGACTCCTAACTATTTACTAATCAGCAAGTCAACAATTCATAATATGAATTGAACATGAGTAGGGTTATTTAGTGAAATCGAGACTCCTAACTATTTACTTTTGATTTCTACCTCGATACTTGCTTTCTCCATTATTATTAATTTGTGTATTTTTTTAGTTAGGAAAACTCACCTTCAAAACCAAATTAAATTTGTGTATTCTTGTTAGGGTTAGTTTTAATAAAAGTGAAATCAATAATCAATCCATGTTGGGCAATACTCTATTTATTACTTGTACATGATATCTCTACCTACGGGGTAATATGGCAACAAACAAAATAAGATCATGGCAATAATTTCGTCAATGATCGATGACCATGGTGTGTAGTGCGCAATAGGGCCAGACTTGAGGAGAGGCCCAAGAGGCCTCTGCCTCAGGCCTAGCCTTCTAGGGGCCCCCATTATTATTATTATTATTATTATTATTATTTCCTTTCCTTTTTTTAAACCCACGCAAGAAATCAAAACCTTCGGACAAGTTTGAGAAATCAAAACCTAGAGTACAAAACCAATGCAAGAAATCTCTCGACTCTCATTCTCAATCTCTCTTCAACACAAGAGTCAAGAAATTTTAACTCATTTTTGCATCTTCTTCTCCGTCGCGATCATCGGTCAGAATGAAACACAGACACCTAAGGTCAGTATTGCTGTATTTTAGGATTTTTTTTACTCATTTTTGATCCGTAAGGTCAATATTGCTTTATTATATCTAGTATTCAAGAATCAAGATTGAAGGTTTTTCCTGTCATATTTGATGTTGTTAATGGAGTTTTAAATTTTATGGTTGATGATAAGTGTGTTTTACGCACTTAATTATGCGACAAAACATGATTAATTGTTGATATAAATGCTTGACTATGGCTTAATTCGATATGAATTGTGTTT
>CAIGRF010415050.1:0-14908 GCA_903798235.1 Fraxinus ornus | reverse complement strand
GTGAGTTCCTCATCTTTCGAATTCTTTCGTATTTGGTTGTTTCCAGAAAATCCATCTATGAAAGATAAGACTTCATACCCAATAGTTGCATCTACCATCACCTCTATATAGTGGGAGGCCATGTGTCATATAGTCTGCCATGTAGTACATATAGATTTTTCTTAATTATATAGCATGGTTGCGCTTAGAATTACTTTAATTCCTCGTTTCTTGTACACTTTCCCGCATGTTAACTCTCTCCCTTAAACCAGTAACCCCTTTCACCCATCAAATCGCCAAATCCCCAACCCCACCAAAATGCTGCATATCTGAAAGGGGCCTCTGCTTCAACATTGGCGACACCTTCTTCCGCCATGAGAGCGCCACTGGCCGCGACCTCGGTGTGCTTGCAGCTGCCATTTACAAGAAATCACACAATGCCCTCCGAGTGCTCGACGCAATGTGCGGCTGCGGAATCAGATCTTTACGCTATCTGGCGGAAGCCGATGCTGATTTTGTGATGGCTAATGATGCGAATGAGGAATATGGGAGTGTCATTACGGGCAATTTGGAGAGGGCGGCTAAGGAGTATGGAGAAAATAAGAGATGGGTTATTTCGCATTCGGATGCGAACCGGGTTTTGACAGAGTGTTATTTGAGGAGAGATTACTTTGATTTTATTGATATTGATTCGTTTGGTAGTGATTCAAGTTTCTTGAGGTCTGCCCTGGGTGCCGTGAAATTGGATGGGCTTTTGTACCTCACTTCCACTGATGGTTTCTCTTCTGGTGGACACCGGCCTCAACAGTGAGTTATAATACTTGTGTAATTGATTCGATAAGTTCTTGAATCCCTGTCAATATGCTGATCTTCGGGAAGTTGTTTTATCTATTGACATTTTTTATCTTATGCTAAACTTGTATTTTGTGAAGATATGTTAGTCATTTGGCCATGTATCGGTGATTGCCTAGTTTTTTAACTGAAAGAAAATTAAGAAAAATAAGGAAATGGTTAATTATGGAGGAATCTAGTACGAGTTGCTATTGGTTAGGTAATTCAATCCTTTCATAAACATCTTGTTAGCTAGAATTTTGATTGGCAAATGACATTGATTCACCAAGGCGAGATTTCTGATGGAGTTAAATGCTTTCCACTCCAGTATTTAGAGGGTATCAAGTCTTGATCTTCATGATATCTCGTTCTACATGTTTAAAATATTTTATTCTTATTAGATTTTTTTAGTATCATTGAAATTGAGAGCACTTTTATGAGCTTTTATTATTAGAGATAAATGGAAGAAGAATATGCTGCTCTGTTATTGATCAGAATGAATAATTGGTTACAGATTAAGCAACTTTACATGTATAAATAGCCTAAAGAAATGCCAGCTGTCCTAACTACTTACACGTGAAGCTGGCTGAGAACAAAAAAAGCATTTCAAAATGAATTACAAGATGAATAAGTCCTAATACTCCCCCTCAAGACGTGTTGTTAATATTTTTGATACACGTCATGGCTAACAAGGGATTGAGAATGGATGCAAGTAACGGTTTCGTAAAGGCATCTGCGAGTTGATGCTGTGATCGAATCAGAAGTAGCTTAACCAATCCAGCAGTAATCTTTTCACGAATGAAACAACAATCGATCTCAATGTATTTCGTTCGTTCATGAAAAATAGGATTTGTGACAATTTGAATTGCATCATGGTTGTCACAATAAATGACAGTTGGAGGGGTAACATTGATTTGGAAATCTGTTAACAATTGTTTAATCCAGATGATTTCACTCACTGTGGTAGCAAGAGCTCTGTATTCAGCCTCAGCTGATGAACGAGAAATAGTAGGTTGTCTTTTTTATTTCTAAGAAACCATGGATTCACCAATAAAGATACAAAAACTAGTAGTAGACTTTCGAGTGTCAGTGCAAAATCCCCAATCCGCATCAGAAAATGCCCGAAGTTTAAGAGGCTTATCTGGAGAACCATCAGGAGAAGTTATGTGAGAAGAAAACAGAAGGCCTTAGCTTGGATGGTGAATTGCCTTAAGATGTGGTAGCTTTGGTTAAGACATGTATTGACTTAACTTGTGCACCGCAAATGTTATATCTGGTCGTGAAAAAGTTAAGTAGAGTAGTCTCCCAATCAACCTCCTGTAATGAGAAGCATCAGGTAGCAAATCTCCATTATGTAAGCTGAAGGTTGTTTTTGGATCCATAGATTCACTGGTTTACAGTCCACATAACTAGCATCCTCAAGTAACTGCAAGCCATACTGTCTTTGTGAAATAATAATACCTGTTGTGGAACGAGCAATTTCAATCCCTAAGAAATACTTCAAACAACCCAAGTCCTTGAGTTTAAATTGAGAATGTGGGAAAACCTTTAAGGAATCGATGTATTGAATGTTGGGTCCAGTAATGACAATGTCATCAACATAAACCAACAATGCAACAAAATTATCACCAGAACCTTTCGTGAATAGGGAATAATCTGTCTTTGATTGAGTGAAGCCATGATGAATGAGAGCATGGGAGATTTTGGAATTCCATTGCCTTGAAACTTGCTTGAGGCCGTATATGGATTTGTGTAATTTACAAACCAGCTTCTCCCCTTGTTTGATAGATTTATGGCACTCATAACCAAGTGGAAGATCCATATAGACCTCCTAAAACAAGTCACCATTTAAGAAAGCATTATTCACGTCTACCTGGAACAAGTGCCAATTATGATAAGCTGCAAGAGCAAGCATCACCTTAACCGTCACAGCTTTGGCTACTGGGGAGAAAGTGTCAAAGTAATTCAACCTTTCTTGTTGTGTATAGTCTTTAGCCACAAGGCGTGCTTTGTACCTTTCTAGGGAACCGTCTGATTTATATTTATTCTTAAAAACCCACTTACAACCCACTGAATGTTTCCCAGTAGGCAAAGGGACAATGGACCAGGTGTGGTTAGCTTCCATAGCATCAAGTTCAAGCTGCATAGCTTCACGCCATTGGGGAATTTTGATAGCTTGATGAAAAAAGAGCAGTTCAAAATGGGAAAAGACATTTAATACAAAATGTCTATGAGGGTTGGATAAGTGGTTATATGAAATAAAGTTCCCAGTATGATAAGGAGGAAGAATGATAGAACTATCAGAATGGGAGATCAAATTGCAGTGGAAATCCTTGAGATATGTTGGTGGTCTAGAAACTCTGTGATTTTCGGAGGTTAATACCTGAGTGCACATCAATATGTGGGTGAGCAGGTGGAGACTCAAAAAAGAAGGAATCAGATTGCAATGATATGTCATAAGGTATAGATAAAGAAGAGGATGGTAAGATTAAGTCATGAAAAGGATCCAATATTTGATCAGCATCCACAGTTATATGAAAGGAAAATATATCCTCATGAAACACATCCCTTGAAACAAAAATTTACTTTGAAGAGACATTAAAAAGTTTATAACCTATGATGCCACGAGGGTATCCTAAGAATACACAAGGTCTGGCTCTAGGTTGAAACTTATTTCTGTATGCAATGAGTGTGGAAGCAAAGGTCAGGCACCGCACCCAAAGACTGAGGAAAGAGTAACTAGCAGGATTACCGTGCAGCACTTCATATGAGGTTTTGTGTTGTAAAAGAGGAGATGAAGTTCTGTTGATGAGAAAGGCTGATGTCATAACACATTCAGACCAGAATTTAACAAGCACTCTTGATTGAAAAAATAGAGCTCGAGCCATATTTAGAAGGTGTTGATGTTTACGTTCAATAACAAAATTTTGATATGGTCTTTCAACACAACTGAGCTGATGTATCACCCCTTTTTTAGCAAAGAAATCTTTGAAGGATAGTTCATTGGCATTATCTGATCTAAAATTATTAATAGCTGCATTATATTGTGTACCCACCATAGTGAAAAAGCGTTGAACAACATTCACAGCATCAGATTTATGCTTTAACATGTATAGCTGGGTGAATCTAGAACAATCATCAACCAAAGTCAAAAGGTATTTGTAGCCTGAGTGAGATGCAACATAATAAGGTCCCCATATGTCACAATGCACTAAATCAAATGGTTTGCTGGATTGATTATTATTAGATTCAAATGACAATCTTCTTTGCTTAGCAAAAGGGCAAATATAGCAAGGAAGATTTGAGTTTAACTTGGTAAAATCACACAACAATTGATCCTTTAACACATCTACTCTTTTAAAAGATAGATGACCTAGTCTATTGTGGCATTACAAACAGAGTCAATGACTTTAGTATCAAGTATATATAGATCATGAACTCTATCACCCCTGCCAATCATCTTCTTGGTTGCTGCTTCCTGAATAATGAACTGATCATGGAAGAAACTCAAGGTAAGTTGAGATCCAATAGTAATGCACTGACGGATAACAAATTGAACTTGAATTGGGGAACAAATAGAACATCACACGGCATCAGTTTTGGACTTATTCTGATATCTCCACAGAAGTTGATTGGTATTCGTGTGTGATTAGGTAGAGTGATACTTGAATTATCAACAGTTCTCAAGTTCATAGAGGCATCAACAATGCAGCATGCATGTTTGGTGGCCCCTGAGTCTACTATCCATAATTCTTTAGATGCAAAAGCAGGATTGACTGCTATAGAATAGCATATACCTAAAGAGGCAATGTTGCCCTGATCAGTTGAAGTACAAGTTGCACTCGAAGCCAAGTGAGTGGACAACATTGTCATGAGCTGTTGATATTGATTGGAATTCAAATTCTACACAAAAATTCCTAATGCTAAGTTGCTGATCCATTTGTTTGTCATCATCCTGTTGAGTAACAGAAGCAAATAATTGATTAACAAAGTTAGAAGTAGAAGATTTTTGGAAGTTCTCTTGGTTTTGACTTGTAACCGGGTGGATATCCATGAATTTTGTAACATTTATCCATAGAATGTCCATGATATTTGCAATGTGTACAATATGGCCGTCCCTTCCTTTTGAAATTGTTGGAGATATTAACTTTCGAACTAGTACTGTGAATATTAGAATGAATAGTAGTTTTGGAATTATCAGTTCCAAAAGCAAAAGCAGCCGCTCTAGTTGAATCAGCTCCAATGGATTGTGTACTAATTCTCCTCTGATTCTCCTCTTGAGAAATTGGTGCAAAAACTTTGTTAATAGGAGGTAAGGGATCCATAAGCAAAATCTGACCTATAACTTGAGAAAATAAGTCATTCAACCCCATAAGGAATGACATAATGTACCCCATTTGATAATGTTTATTCAGCTCCTTAACACCCTCTCCCTCTATCATTGAAATTTACGAACACCAACTCATCTCTATTAGAAAAGAACCTCGATTCGAAATTGGTTTACAACTCAAATTTTATTTAAAAGTGCTTATTTCTAATACATTTTTTGTTATTTAGAGTGTGTTTGGTGCATATTAAAATGGGAGAATGCATTTTTTTGAAGTGATGTGATGGGAAATATGTGGTTGAGAAAGAAGAAAAGTTATTGATGTGATAGAAAATATTATTTTATTAAAGAATGTGTGGTTAAAAATGAGTAGAAGAATGAGAATGAGAAAAATAATGTGGATCAAACAGGGGCTTAATGTTTAAAGCATAGGGGTTGTGTTTTGAGTTTAGTGAAATACACACGGTGTTTTGATCCTGAAGTAAGTTCATCAATTCTCTCTATAACTGGAAGATCCGCGGTCCATTGCTTTGTTGTTATCATTCATTGAGGTCATTCCAGATTTCATATGATGTATTCGCATAGATCACACTAGTTAAGATCTCTTTTGAGACTGAATTGAGAATCCAAGATATCACCATATTATTATTTCGAATCCATGAATTAACCAAATCAGGATCTGCAGCTCTTGGTTTTTCAACAGATCCATCGATGAAGGACAGCTTGTTCTTAACTGATAAGGCAATTGTCATCGCACGACTCCAAGAAGCGTAGTTATCTCCCGTGAGCTGCTGAGACACGAGCACCAATCCAGGGTTGTCTGAATGATGCAGGAAGTAGGGGCTAGAAGGTTCATCTATGGCAGATTTGCTCATGGATGACCTCGAACCAGAATTGATTTCTGAATGTGGTGATTCCATAGAAAACTAGAATCGAAGGTAGAAGAGATGTTGAGAAGGAACCAGTTGAATCGATGAAGGTGATGGGCACAATTATGAATATTTCTCTGATACCATATTAGAGATAAATGGAAGAAGAATATGCTGCTCTGTTATTGTTCAGAATGAATAATTGGTTACAGATGAATCAACTTTACATGTATAAATAGCCAAAAGAAATGTCAGCTGTCCTAACTAATTAACTAACTACTTACACGTGAAGCTGGCTGAGAACAAAAAATGCATTACAATATTAATTACAAGATGAACAAGTCCTAATATTTATCAATTCCTGCCTCTACCTACTGCACAATGTTTTGTTCTTGGTGGGTTCAAGTTCTTTAACTTGAAAAAACTACTCTTTTCCTGCAGCCATTGTTTGGACATTCATTTGATGATAGTATAATTTTAGTAGAGTGATGTAGTTGTGGTACATCACACCCCACTGAATTATATTCCTGGCTCTACCTACTTGTGAGTGCTGGTGTCATTTAAAACGATTATTTTAAAGGACAATAATATATACTTCTCCCCCAAATTAAATGAATACAGAACGAGTTGGTTTACATTTATTGACGACTCTCTGTTCTAGTTGATGTTCCTATGAATTATTGGAGTGCTTTAGCTTCTGAATTCTTTTGAAACGCAATTGTAATAGTTGTTTTTCATTTCCCAGCTCTTTGGCTGCATATGGAGCATATGTTCGGCCTATGCCCTATTCAAATGAGATTGGTTTAAGAATGCTTATTGGTGGGGCTGTACGGGAGGCTTCTGTTTTGGGTTATCATGTTGTACCACTTTTCTCATACTATTCATACCATGGGCCTGTCTTTCGAGTAATGCTTCGCGTTAGGCGTGGGAAGCTTCCCGATAACAGGTCTTAGATCACCGTGATTTTTTTGATTTCCTCAGTTTTACCTTTCGGAATCTTGAATATTTGCTGCTTGTTACAGGCACTACAGTTTCATCAGCTACTGCAGTCGATGTGGGAATTCTTATGCAATTTCATGGGATAAACTTAGTGCAATCGGCTGTTCGTGTAATGCAAATGTACGCCTCTCGTTCCTCCTGTTACATTCTAGGCTTACAAGTGTGTGAAGGGAATCCCTTGCTGTCGAGTGCTGACGATGTCTCGAAAGTCGAATCATTTATGCTTTGACATTCTAGTAGACCATCCAAGTACTGTTGCTCTGTGAATCACCATACTTTCATCATGAATTTTTCTTTAATTATTATTTTAGATGATACAAGAACTCACAGCATTTTATGCATTGCATTGGGTGTTTGATGGATACTTATTTTCAGGTTCCGGGTTCACTCATTGTTTCTGGGCCTCTCTGGACAGGACCTCTACACAGTGCACCCTTTCTTACTGAAATGCTAAATTTGGCTGAGCAATGGGGTTGGACGAACAATGGCACGGGAAAACAACTCGAAAAGTTGTTAAATCAGATGATTGATGAAAGTGACCCAAAATTGCCTTTTGGATACATCAAATTAGACGAGGTATTCATGACATTGTAATATCATATTGTTTTCTCTGGATTCTCTATTCATCTAACCTGTCCCTTTCTCAGGTAGCGAGTCGTGCAAAGCTTAATTCTCCTCCCCTAGTTACCATTTTGAGCACCCTGCACAAGGTATTTTCTTGGCATATTTTCCAATTACTGAATTTCCATTATCAACATTTTGTTTTGACAACTGTCTTTTCTGATAAGGAAATAAAACTGTGCCTTCAGATTTGAATAGAACTGAATGCACAACAAATTAGAAGCTCTTCAAATTGGAACTCTTTATAACTCGTGTTTAAAAGCCGCTTTCATATAACTATTGACAAGTCTGAACCCCTACTGCTGCTGAGATATATGGATTTTTGTCATTCTAATCTCATTTATAACTGTCGTGTATAATTCGGAGGGGGTTGTTGCAGGAGGGATATGCAGCTAGCAGATCACACATTGCCTCAAATGCAATTAAGACCAACTGCCTTATGACCGATTGTGTTAGGATTGTGAAGGAACTCCAGCAGTGTACGAGTGAGAATGAGAAGTATCAGCAAGTTGTTGAGGCATGAATTGCCCAAGGAATGCTTTTAACTCTTGTAATAGGATCTAGACCAGAATCCCAAGTTGCCGTGAGAGCCATTTTTTTATTAGAAAAGTTCAACCTGATTTCTGTGGAGTTCAAATTACACTGTATACTTGTTCAGCAACTCGAGTGATTGATCTTCAAAATATTTGATTTCTACATCTGGTGCATGATACATGAACATGGATCTTGATACATTGCTGCTTTTGTACGTTGTTAACGCTTCCATTGTTTGCCCTGGTAAAATAAAATTGAAATTGAAATCTGGAAAAGAAAATGCTGTTACAGTTGACTGATCACGCCTGAGTACTCTCAACGGTTCCAGAAAAGCGTCTGAAAAGCTAAAAATAGCACTTATTTAGTTATGGTACATACAGTTCATCTTTATCAAGGGCAGCCAAAGTGTCGTACATTTTTATTTCTGGGACATGTATGGATTCCAATCACCAATTTGCTTGAAAAACAGTACTCCGAGCTTGCAATGTTTCCTGCATCAAGGGCACTCTTTTTCGTACACCTCATTTGCGTATTTCCAGTTCATGACTTTCCAAATGTTCTTCAGGTAATCAGGTCGCACATTTTTGTACTGCGACATGAAAGGATAACGTACCAATGTGAACAAAGAATGTCTACTGTTGAGAACTTGCAGAGAATACTTCAGAACCGATATAGATTACGAGTGTGAGCAAGCATAGAAGACTGGTGGTCTTCCATGTGTCACAATAAAGCAATGCTGGGTTCAAAACCGCCAACCCAATAAATGTAATAAGAAAAAGGGGAAACAGGAATATTTTTCATATTTGAAGTTTATCAAACAATTTCTCTCTCCCCTTTCACTTTAGCAGCAATATTGCCATTTTCCATTTTCCTTTTTAGGAAAAAAAAACTTGGTCGATGCACCTGAACTTTTTCTCCTCAGCATGACAAGTTAAATTATTTGAGCTACTAAAATACAAACCAAATATACAGGCGGAAAGATTTACCTGCAAGTAGTATGCATGCTCCCAGACATCAATACCAAGTAGGGGAACCAAATTTGGTCCTTTAGTAACCAGCGGATCCTGCAAGAGAGGTTCAGAACTTTATGACAAGAAAGTAACCTGAATAAATTACAAACAGTTCAAGGAAATTTTATTTCGACAGTGCAGTTGACTGGATACATATACGAGATTAGGGCACAAATATAATCATTGAATTTTGTCATCAATCTTGGTTTTCAAATATTATCTTTATCTATCATCAAATGAAAAATATCTTAGCTATCACGCTCAAGCAAAATTTGCTGACAAACAGAATCCCAAACTTCAAAAATCTCCTCAATTTGTGCACAACCATCATATTCAGAGAACCAGTGCTTGAGAGTATGCTTAAATTTGTATAAGATTATCATAGTACATAATAAGCTTTCAATATTAACTATTTTAAACATTGCTTAAATACTATTCAATCCGTTATTGATATACTGAAGCCAATGCATAATTCTTGTTGTCTTATCAATTTACAGAAGCCATTTCCAGATGCTAAAGTCTGTTGTACAATTATTTCAATAGTTTTTCCTCTCTTCCCTGAACATGAATTTTGCAAGGGGGTAGTGAGAGATGTTTTATGCCACTAAAAATTTTTCATGACAAAGCTAACAAAGGTTTAAAAAATATTATGCTCACACAACAGAAATCTTCCGCAGAAGGAATGCCAATTCATGTCGTTTCCATTCTCAATGTGTTTGGGATATTGCAGACCATCTCTTGACCGCATATCAATATCAAGTTTTTAGGGCAAATTCGACTTTTTTCCCTCACTTCTTAGAATGAAGAAAGACTCCAGACTCCACAAGGTATTAGGACAATTTTACCTGCCAACTTTACTTATGCTGCCTCAAAAAAAGCCAATGCAAGTACTGAATGAATAGAACAGCATGCCATATATCAATATGATAATCCTTGACCCTAGTAATGTCCATCGCATATAGATCTCATAAAGCAATTAAAATTGATGAAAACAATACATCGACATTATGATCTTATCTTTACAGCATGGGAGTATAATCAAACACAAAATAAAATGCATTCCCAATCTCAGGTGGAGGAAAAGGAAAGGAAAGAATTTTATTTCAATAAGTCATGCAAATACTTGCTTTAAAGAATATTTTTCTTCCATTTTCCAGCATCAAGTGCCCTTTAAAAAGTGCAGGATATGAGGGGATAATTTCAATCACACCGCGTACTCGCTTAGCTATCCATTTCCTTTCAATTATTTTAAACAAATATTCAACCAGTGAAAGTTAATTTTATTTTCTACTAATTTCTTTCACTTTCTCTGTAAACAATCCACTGAGCCAAAAGAACCAACAAATAGAGATCCTAATCTTCATATAGCTTCCAAAATATTGAAAATTTGATACCCTTCTTCGCCTTTAGCAGTAAACACATAATCCATATTATGAAGGCAAGAAAATGAAGAATAGAAAAGAATAAAAATTGACCATTCAACCTTTTATTAAAAATCCCAATTATCACTAAACAAAAAAAATTCTACATTAGTTACCTGATTTGCAGTAGTTTCAACTACCAGGCGCTTCAACTCTTTGTCCACACCAAGCCACTGAGAATTCCAATAAACGTGAATTTAAACAAATTAAAATTAAGTGATGGCAATAGGCATCCTCAGGAAACGTCAAACTCCAGATAGTAACAATACAACACATCGTAAGAAGCAACAGAACTTACAACCCATCCAGAGCCCTGCAAAGCAGCACCTTCAACATTCATTTTCTGTATTAAAACTTCTAAAGAACCAAAGTGATTGTCAATAGCCCAACCCAGAGAACTCTTGGGTGGCTCACCACCACCTTCCTGAAATGAGATTTTAGTGTTAATGCAATTGTCCCAATTCCCAATTGAAATTTTATAAGTGCTAAATACACCAGAAATTAAACACACTTACACGAAGAGGAGCAAGATTTTTCCAGAAAATTGAGTGATTGACATGACCTGATTGAGAACATAATTAGTTTTACTTCAAAAATTCCAAATTTGAAGCAACATTAAAACAATAATACTACAATAATGATCATGTATGTAGTAATTCAGAATGGTAGCCATGACAGGATTCACAATCATTGAATGGCAATAAGTCGACCACAAAGAGGTAGAAATTAACACAACAGAGGACTATTAATGAATTTAATCAATATCCTAACAAAAAATTAAAAACCTTTAATTATTTTAACTGCAGTCCTCACTTCCTGTACACAGGATCTTGAGCTTTCTTACAAACTTTTGGCATTTGCATAACTATTTTCAACAGAAATCCATGAAAACTCTTGATTCACTCCCAATGCATGACTATACTAGTTATAATAAGTATCCAATATTTTCATTGAAAAGACATAAACAAGTTTTGTCCTGATGCAGTGATGCTAATGCAAGGTCACCAACAGGTTATGAGATGTAGGCAACGAACAAGAATTAGACTCGAGAAGAAAGCAAGAGAGAAGAAGAGAACCAAGAGAAGTTAAAGGGAGAAAGATGAATTTATTTAATAATCAAGTCTAACTATTACAATGTATAAGCCCTCTTTATATAGGATTTCAAAACCTAATTTAAGTAGGCAAACAACTAAAGAAATAATATANGTATAAGCCCTCTTTATATAGGATTTCAAAACCTAATTTAAGTAGGCAAACAACTAAAGAAATAATATAGAATTTATAAATAAAACCCTACGTTTCTCAATATAAGTATTTAAATTGGAAAGCCTTCCATATAATATCTCTAATAGGATTCCTATCATTTCTCCTCGACTAGGAGAACTTGACTCCAACAAGAGAGACTACAACTTCTTATCTTTCTTTTTGACCAAATAATTATATTGATCATATGATGACAACCGAATGTAGAAATCATCATCATATGATCAAAGATCTTTCCTTTGGATCAAACATCCACAATGAAATCAAGAGCAACAAATTGTGCACCTCATCCGCAAAAACTACAATTAAATCTATATAGTGAAGAGCACAATGCACTAGCAAGATAGACTCACATGCAAAAATAAATGAAAGCAATACTGGTGTGTTTCAAATGTGATAGCCAGTCAAATAGATTATTTTTAGGTGAGTAAACCTTTTTTTAACGTGTTTAGGATACCAGATCAAAGAAACACATAGCAAAGCATAGTAATTCCCAAGAAAGTATGTGTGCCTACACTTGCATCTAAAGCAATCTCATAATTTTCACAATTTAATATAATTCTGCATTGTATATCGGCATGAAAACTATGAACATGGATAATAAAAGTCAAGAGTGGACACAATGTGACAGTAATTAGTAGGTAGCAATCCAATATCGATAGAAAATGTATGCAAGAATTTAAGTTAATGCCAAGGCAAAATCAATGTGAAAGTCACGCAAAGAGTAGAAAAGAATTATGGCACCAAATCAAGGACATGTGAAATGTCTGGCATAGGTGGCAACTCCTTACATAATTCCTTAGTGTGCCATTGTTAAAAGGGTCTATCAAATGTATTTTTGGATATTTTAAACACAATCAAACTCTAAAAACTAGGAAAATGAGATTGGAGAAGAGACAATAGGGCAAGAAGTAAGCATGCCCTAACATCCTATACTATAAGTAGAACAATTTGAAGGTTTTTGGGACATTATAAACACAACCAAACTCTGATAGCTAGGAAAACGAGGTTGGAGAAGAGATAATAGGGCAAGAAGTGTGCCCTAACCTCCTATAACTATAACTTAAGAGCGAAGAGAGGACAAAAAACAAGCCTGCCCTAACCTCCTACAACTGTCCCAAATGAAGTTTCAACTTTTCAACAAGACAAAAAGTGAAAAGCAATGTACGATACAAGGGAAAGGGGTAAGGAAAGGGAGAAATGGAGAACGAAAAAAATAAATGGAATGAAACTGATAGAGAAGAGGAGGATGATAGCTGAACGAAATTGCTAATGTTTCTTTTAACGATAAGTAACCATGTCAATTTTTGTTTACTTCATACTCTTATAATGTGCTCTACTAGGTCACATAAGTTTTTTTAGATTTAAGCAACATGTGCTCCAACCACCTAAATCATCATTTCTTCAATTTAACCTCAAATGACGTCACCTCCATTTTTTCATATATATTCGAGTATTTTATTTATTTCATTCTAGTACAGCTACACATCCATCTTAACATCTTCATTTCAATCCTACGGCATTTTATTCTTTAACGATCCAACACTGTGTCATAGAGTATGACTAGGCTAATAATTGTTCAGTAGAACTCCTTTTAACTTCAGGGACAATTTTCTATCACATAAAATCCATGTATGATTTCTCCATTTCATCCACTAAAGAAACATGATGTTATTAAATCATTTAAAAATCAAATGACCAAAATAGAGAAACAATAAAATGTACCCAAAATGTGTAATAAGAATCTCATGAGTAAATAAAATCATGCCAAAGCAAGGTAGCACCTTAAACCACAAGGTTACCTTAAATCTTAAGACAACCCAACCACCAATTTTTTACTAGGTAGATTAAAGCTTGAACTTTTCTAGCTATTTTAAACCCTATAACACGATCAATTTCACAAAAATCATATGTTAAAGAATGATATCCATTCCACATTGTTTGCCATATGCGTGTTTTTGCTTATTTCAACTAATTTTCTTTTCTATTATAAATGAAACACTTCTCATTGTGGTACTCTATATGCATTTTACAATTTATCTCTACTATTTTAATGGCTAGGATTTTGCATTGGACGGTTGGCAACATGTATATGATAGTACTATTCTTGACTCTGGGTTGTAGGCATTCTTCCACAGTGGTTGAAGTGATAAAACTTACCGAACTGAAAAGTTTAAATTTTAGGATTCGAAACAACAAGAGAAATTTACTTTGACGAGAAACTATATATTCATCAATTGACATAATTAATGGCAAAAGAGATGAAGAAAATAAAGAAATAGTCTATGAACAAGCAAAAGCAAAGCAAGTCACAAGCAACTACAGAACACAAACGAAAAAGAAAAACATGCTATTATTTACAAGAGGAGGAGAATATACTTTTTTCCTAATATAAACTTGGGATATGCTACATCAGATATTCTTCACTACCCCATTTAGTTCAATGACAAATCTATTGGAATGTCTAATGTGATTAAATCCTGTAGCAAAATTAAGTCAGGTTTCTGTTCTACCCATACACTTATTTAGGGAAAAGAAAATAAATTGATATACGATGGTAAGCAAAATATTTTAAACTGACCAAATTAACTTCACTAGATAAAAATTTGCACTTAATTAAGTTCTCAATTTGTTCACAAACTAAAGGAGAAGAAAAATCACAACTTCAATCTACACTTGTATACAAACTTGCAATCAATTTTTGTATTATAGTTATTGAGTGGTAAAATTTGATTTAAATTCGACGAGGAAAACCAAATAGTTACTAGAACATCCTAAAGCAAATGCTGTGGGGCGATTACTAACTTTACCTCCACTTTCCCAAAGATCTAATGATGAAGAAAATGTTTGGTAGAAAACAACTGAAGACCCGTCTGGAAAGAAATAATATTTATATAAGAAAAAGTTAAACAAACACGCTCCGCTTCCAATTCAAATTTGAATTGGGTTTTCAAATCCAATGATGAACCAGTTGCAAAAAGTCAGACACGGCGTATAGTTACATTATTATGGCATCATGGAATTAAAACCATAGAAATTATAAATTAGATTATT
>CAIGRF010415004.1:35159-46097 GCA_903798235.1 Fraxinus ornus | reverse complement strand
CCTTCAACCTACCTCCATACTCACTCTAATTTCTCTCAATTTCATTTTTCTTTCAATTTTTATCTTAAACTGAGCCTTTTTTTTTTACTTTTCATTATGTTACAAATATGTGTTTTAAGCGATTTAAAATTTCTTGAAAATGTTGAAGTGCGATCATGATAATCACTACTATATAAAAAAGGCACTTCTATGTTGACTTGACTTCCATTCTCACGCGCAAACATAAAGTACAAAGAAGTCAAATGACGGTGAATTAACATCATTTATTTGGACAAATAGAGAAAATAAATAAAGAAGAAAAAATATAATAGTAGAGGAAAAGTACAAATTATTTTTAGTCTGAGGTCCGTTGTTTGTTCAGAACAGACCATCGCAAGATTTTTTTTTTTACATTGAGAAAAATGAAATAAGATGAGTAAATTGTGTCTACACTTTTTTTTCCTCTTATTTTTTTTTTTAATCTGGTTAGGTTATAATTAATAACTATATTTATGTAAAATTCTTTTTCTATATTTCATCACTACGGGCAAGCGATTTTCGAAATTATTAATGAATTATTTCTTTTTTTTTTACCAGGCCGATCACTGCCTGGGGCGTTGCCCCCGGACCTCACGAGGGGCGTTGCCTCCTCGATCCCCGCTACCTAACCAGTCAGGTCGATCACCGCCAAGGACGCTGTCCCTCGACCCCTGCAATCACAGTTGGGGGCATTGCCTCGAACCCACGATATGAATGTTGGCTACGATGAGTTGCGTTTCAACTTAAAATGACGACTATCGTGTAGTTAATATATAAGATGTGCATTGGTTGGTTTTGAAATTGGGGAAGCAATCGAGTTTCATTGATTTGAACTTTCAAAATCTCCATATGGGGGTTATGGTACTTACCAATTAATAAGCAATTTGCGACAATTTTCACTTAATTGAAAGTGCAATAGACATTGTCCAAAATTAGGTAGGCAAATTAAGATTTAAACAACAAAAATATAAGCTCTCGCTCTAGCTTCCTTTTTGTTTATTTGTGTATTTTTTGTAAAGTTTTGCTAAATAAGATTTAATTAGTGATGTCTACAAAAATTAGTCAACGCTATTATATAGCCAACTATACTATGACGCGTACCTTGCACATTCGTTTACTAGTATATATAAAAGTTATGCCCCTGTTTTTCCTCATTTGTGGCTGTCGTTTAGTTCTATTTTTTTATTTTTTTTTTTCAATTGGCCGTGGCTCTTTTGTGTGTAAGGTTAAACAATTCAGCCTCTATTTTTCTTCCTCTCAATTCTGTCGGCTTCTCCTCCTTATATATATACTAGTGTACGCACGTGCGATGCACATGCTGCAGTTTAATTGGGTATTTAATAGCATGAAATGATTTTAAGGTATTTTTTCACTATAAGTAAGGTAATGTTTGCATGAGTATAAATCACAAGTAATTGCATGAATCGATTTTTTTGTCAGTTAATCTCTCCTACAATTGAAAAGTAAAATGATTTTATGTTATAATGTATGAATGTCAACTCATCTTCCGAAAAAGACACCCAAGATTACTTGTGTATATCAACACTATCTACCTCCTGATCATCGCAGGATTGTATGCTTATTTATCAGAAACTATATTTTAAAGAGTTAAAATTCTTCCTTCAACAACTATAAAAGCATAGAAGAGATATCCTTCATACAAGTTGACAGTGTGGCAACTATTCGTGAATAGTATGGCAATAGCTGAAGAGATGTCGTGGGAACATTGAACAAAGCCCTCACAAGCTTTTTCCTGTTCGCTGTCGAGTTTAAATAGCAAAACTCTAATTGAAAATTAGTATTCTGATAATAAGAGTTTCAATTTAAAATGTATTTGATGCAAATGAAAAGTAATATACATGAAAGCTTGAAGGATGGTTATATCCAACCGATCAATCAAGTCACGACTCACACAACTTGGTAGTCTCTGTAGCAAAGCATCGAGATTTGTTCCTTCAAGACCTTTAATTTTCTCCTTTTCATTTTCTCTTCTTCTTTCAGCATCCTTTTCTTTTCCCTTCTCTTTGTCAGGTTCTTTGGTCCTTTCTTTGTCTTTTTCTCCTTTATCCTTCTCTTTGCTATCTTTATCGTCCTGTAAGACATCAGAATCAGCAGAAACCTCTGCAATATCTTGAGTAGCTATCTGACATTTATCTAATTCAGGAGCCAAATCCTTTGTAAAGAAATTTCCAAGTTAGTGAATAAAGAAATATATCGATAAAAAAAAAAATCAAACGATATAAGTGAACCCAGGGGAAGTTAAAATGGATCATATGCTTATGGTCATATATTATTATAACCAGCGTTTTTAGTAAGTCACCTAAGTACAATTATTCGTGAACTGAAATTTAAAATGGGTAAATCATCTATGGAAAACCTAATAAATTTTTCGTGATTTACTGGCATGTTTTCGTATATTAATCAAGGATTACAACACTAATGTTGAGATGTAAATGAAATGTGATTTCTGTGAATGATAATAATTTTATATTGGTACGATTATAATTGTTGAAAAAGTGGAGGGTAAATGGGTAATTTACTTGGTCAACTCCACTTATATTATAGATAAGTCCCACATGATTGGGATTTTGGCTTATTTAAACTTGGGCTTAAAATTAGCCAACTCATCATTTAAGCAGCATGTTTGGATGGGCTTTCGGCTTATAAGATAGTTTGACCATATTTATATGCCAGTCAAACATGCTCCTAGACTCTATTCCACTTCATAATAGAAAAAGCAAATCAAGAAAGTGAAGTGAAGGATGTGTATTGCTTTAACTTCAGATTTACATTTCCAATACTGACAAAATATTCTTCAAAGCCATGACACCAGATGTCTATTAGAGTTAATACCGAATATAATTCACATAATTTTTCTTCGATAATATATGCAACAACAAATAACTTCAGATACAAAGATGATCAGAAAATGCTAAATTAGCTTTCACTTAGCAACATAAAACTGACCTTTTGACCCTTCCCATCAGGATACTCAGGGTTTCTCTACTTCTCTTTTGCCTTCTTTGGTTTATGTGATCCTAATCCTCTCTTGACATGGTTAATATAAGCTTGTACAGGGTCCAACCTACCTTTCATGGGATCGAAGACTAATTAGAAACTTGGCAAATTATCTTATGTTTGGAGTTCACATTAATAATGGACAAACATCATTATGACAAAAAGTATGTTCCATATTCTCCAATCAGGAACAAGAATTAGCTCTAGATGATCAGTTTTAAGTGAAAAGTAAATAAGCCATATTTTTCATTCAAAATCTAATTATCTTGCATGAGGTGTCTTTCTCTTTATTGTAAAATTGTCAAAGCTTCAAGCATGGAGATTTAATTCACCATATGCCAAAGTTATATTCACAATCTCAAATAAGGAACAAGAACTGGATATGGATGTTCATGTTGCATGATAAGCCATTTTTATAACTTAGATGAGTAACATTTATTCCTCTTTATTTCGAAGAAGTAAATCCAAGAAAAGAAAAGGAGCCATGTGAGATAATTGAACATCATTTTTCTATAGCAGGATAAACTAAATTATTGTAGAGACCATAGATCATTATCATTTATGTTAGTGAAGGTCACGGACGATTATAATTGGGATCATGGAAGGGTGAAGTATTATTTCTAGATAATTATAATGAGCGTAACGCATCTATAAATAACTCTCATCTCTAAACATTTTCTAAGTACACTATTTTATGCTCAATACATTTCGATTTAAAACACACTTCTTGGTCAATAACATTCTCATAGGCAAATGTTGTACTTACAACATTTTTAAGTACACTATTCTATGCTAAATTCTTCATAAAGAGAGGCACGTGGCTTCTTAACTATATTTTATTTTGTTGTTATCTGATTGAGTTTCGTCAAGTTCAAAGGAGCACCCAACAATTTCAAAGAGATTCAACTGTTGAAGGAAATCCAGCAATATTTAAAATAAACAATATAGGCCAAAAAATAGAGACATAATTAAAACCTGGAAACTAATATTGGAGGAGTTTATGGGCGTTGACGTGGACGCCCCCATATTCGAAATGTATCCATACCCAATCTCAAAGATGAAGCGTCATCAAATCCTGACACCAACTCCATGAAACCAATTTTTGAATACTTCTCAGGAGTTTTGCATTGGATTCCTCTTTGTTTATGCTCAGAGTTGGATTTGAGGCACAAATCATAACAATTTGAACCTTTGCCCGAAAAAAGAACAGATTTCCCAGATCTAGAAAGAGAGGAAAAACAAAACATGATTTTACCAAGAGAAAAGAAATCGCATGACATACAGTAACTGGACATTGCTCTCCATCTGTCCAACATGTGAACACATGCTCACAGAGAGAGACATTAAAGGGAGAGAAAATACAGATCATTGGTGAAAGGTAATATCAGGAAAAGGAAGCATTCGTGGAATGTTGAATAGTAGAACTGGTCTTTTGTATAATATAACTAAAACATGAAATTCATATCTCAAGCTGCACTCATTGAAAAGGTAATTGTATATAATTCATTGGATGCTCCACCTCATATTACTTAATGCTCATAAATTCAGTCTTTTATCTATTTTAACGAAAAAAGTGCATAACCTCACAAAGATTAACTACACTTGGTTAAGAGGCTAAAAACGAAGTTCCACATTGATGAACATTTAAAAAAAATCACTAACTCAAACATATACACAAAATACTCAATTAAGTTTACACGAAGTAATCTCCTTCCCACAACTTCCACTTTCCACCAAGAATGTGTTTTAGTTCACTCCATATGTTCATCAAATAAAATTTGAAAAAAGAAAAGAAAGAGCAGAGGCTAAGTAGTTAGGATAGGAAATTAGGAAAATCAGAGAAGAAATACAAAATTTGAAATTTTGCTTGAACTTACCTAAAGTCACAATCATCATAAAGAGATTCAACATAGATTGGGCCCATTGTGTTGGCACTAAGAATTTCTTTGGTGCGCTTAACTTGTTTCTTCAATTTGGTCATTGCTTTCACATTGTTTCTGATGTCGACCCCATTCCCGAGTTGTTTGTTAAACTCATCTGCAAAGTACTCCACCAGCTGTAGTTCCATATTTTGACCTCCAAGTTCTGCATCCCATCTAACATCTTTCACCTGAAACAACTTATAGAATGTAAAACATCTACAGTAACAACTAGACAAAAACTGAAACCCCTTTTTGAATGTAAAACATCTACAGTAACAGCTAGACAAAAACTGAAACCCCTTTTTTAATTACACTCGAAATTTCATTTTCTTTATTTGAGATGGGTCTTGGATTATCTCCTATTCATTTTAAACCAAAATAGGATCCAACTTATATTAGCTTGGCCAGCAATTAGGTCGAATGGCTGGTCGATCAAATTTATAGACGATAAATTAAGACACGATATAATTTCAGAGTCTATCTTTTCCTTGTTAATCCCTATTATTTGAAGGGTGCCAAAAATACAGGCCAAATTTCAAGTATATCTCATCCTTTAAGTAAATTGGTAACACTTAAAAAAATGTAAATTTGAAGTGAAGATATTGAATAAAAATACATCAAAGAACTCACTTGGAATTGATTAACGCACGTGGTCTTTCCTAACTCTTTTGCAATGTAAGCAGAGAAATAATGGAAGGGGATTTTATCCAATTATTAAATTGCGCTATCTTATGGTCAAGTGTATTCAAAATGTTCCTGCTGTTATGACAGTTGTAAAATATCACCCTTTGATGACAAAATAGATAATCATGTTTAGTAAGTAAACAAGGGAAAAGTAACATTTTTCCCGTATTTATGTCAAAAGATATACCTGTAAGTTAACAAGTTGACCTACTTATAAATTGAAAAAACATGCTATCTATGCTCTACTAATAAAGGTACTTACCATCAAAACAGAGTGGCACATATTTAAAAGAAGAATGCAGAAAAATCTCTATTAGAAGGAAAAGGTACTTGTTCCAGTATGCAAAACTGTTACAGAAAACATACTCAGACAGTACAAAGGAGATCTGGAATGCAATGTGTCATTTATTATCGAGCATAATACAACAGAGTAAAATTTTTAGACGTAATCAGCAAGTCATAGAAAAGTTAAAATGCAAGTCTTCAGAACAACTTATGCAACCGTTTAAACATAACCTAATTTCATGAATGATTTTGAATGTACATATAGCCCCTGTTTGTGGATATTAAAATCAGATTTTCAGCATATTTTGACAAAAATCGATGAAATGTATGGTTGAAAAATTGTGAGTCATATGAAATATGTGGTTAAAATTAATTGTTGACTTTGCTAAAAATCTAGATTTTATTTTTTATCAAATAGGGGTATAATAATATAACATAAAAAACAATATAAATATCTAGAATTAGCATAATTACTTTGGAGCTCCAAAGTAAATGCTTATGAAACGATGCATGATGCTTTAGGATGATGAATAGAACTGTAATTCTAGAGGATATCATCTTTTGGCCGCCTAGGAGAAGAATTGTAGCTAATGACGCTGCAAGACTATAAAATAATCGAAAGAACTCAAAAATTCGTTAAAACAGAGTGTTCACTCAGCTTCTTAAACAAAGAACATGATGACATTGTAAGACTAAACATAATTATTATAGCAGAAAAGATGGCACTGACAGCATAAGAGAATAATAATTCTTTTTTAGACAACCGCGGATTTCATAGTTTAAAAAAGGCATAGCAAAAATGTTATGTTACCATTTGCTAGAGAGGATAGGAAGATAAATCAGCACTGCTTATTTGATACTCCAAAACATATAAAAAGGCAAAACTACCTATCATCTTATTGTGTGTTCAAATTATTGGTAGTTTTCAAAAGGTAAACAAAGAAAATAATTAATTCATTGAAGACGAGTCATTAATATAATGTGCATGTGCTTGCCAGTTCATGAGTGATATCTGATCTTGGTTATCAGAAAACTCTTATTTAACTTCTTGGATGAGGAACCAATTGGAGAAGCACAAGCTAGAAGTAAACAATATTCATTAACATATACTCCTATCTCCCACATGACTGTCACTTGTAACTTTCTTTTGGGTGAAAAGGAGGCTGGAACAATCTTAGGTGAGAGTTATTGAAGGTTCTATAAGGAGTTGGGTTCGCCATCACTCAACAACTTGATCTTAATCATTTACAGCGAGCAATTAAGGTTCCAAAAAGTTGCCTACCTAGTGAACTGACCCAACCTAATATAGTTTCTGATAGGATTACCATCCACTCATGTAATTCTAGGCTTGTCACCTGGAAAACTAATGGCCGTGATAAGGATGTCTCCCATTCCATTGTGATAATTTGCAAATCAATGGCATCGCATTAGATATTAGATTAATTCGAGAATGAATTATTTATAGAATAAGACAATAACAATAATAATAATAACATAAACCTATCACCATCACTACCAACCAGATAACTCGTATCTTTTCTTGACCCTCTTACAAATAGGCACATGCCAGAAATCATCAGCTCTTTAGTGATACTATTAAATTGGTAAATAGGTTTAGACAGACATAAGCATTAAGAAATGATGTTGATTTCATTAATATAGAATAGGAGCCAGCTAGGAACTTTCAATTGAGCAAGTAAATTAACTTTTATAATATATTGAAGGTTCCATTATCATGCCTAACATTTGATAGCACCTAGCCAACCGAATTAGAAGAATTATGTGAATCAAGAGTTCCGCGAATGAGCATAGTCAAGATACTAAACAATGTAAATTTGTGAGCTCCCTAAGTCTTAATAATCAATAATAATCAATTAAGAAAATACCTGCCTTTCCAGACCTTTGATCAGAAACTCGAAATTGTCATCAACCCAGGAGCAATCTCATCAATTGTGACAGTTGTGAAGAGCTGGCATTAGTTTCATAAATCAATTATAGAATTGAATGGGAATATATCATTGAACATCATCCAATAAATTTTATGTGGGGATTGACATTAGCAGAGCACGCGCACGCACACAAAAACCTTAGCTTCTAAACAGATAATAGAAGTCAAAGAGAATCCATACATTGGAGTTTGTGTCTACTTTAACATCAATTGTGATATTCTTGTGCTTCAATTGAGTATTGACATGAGCGAAAAACAGTTCACCTTTCTTTGTTCCCGAGGAAGCGATACTCTGCAAGAAGAGAAAATAAACAAAACTGGTGTTAGGTTTACTCGAGCCAACAATTTTGATAAACACAAAAATCCACTCAAAACTGATTTAGATATAACTAATCAGATGAAAAAAAAAAGAGTAGAAAAGTGACAAAAATTAAGGACTAAAATCAAGAAGGAGAAAATAGAACACAGAACAAAAAATTTCCTAAGAAAACCTCAAGTTTACTGTAAAGATCATTTATTTACCACACCACTTCAACAAACAGGTCCTAAGAAAACAATCAAAACATGTAACTTAAACTTGTTAAGCAAAAAAATCAAATAACAGACAATCAATAAGCATTAACTTATTAAAGAATAGTAATCATTTCAGATATGATCTGATTGAATTCATTAAATAGGTAAAGACTGACAATAAAGCAAACCCATCTCACAAAGATTACTAAGAATAAACTCAGCTTGTTTCAGTTACAACTGAAGACCATAAAAATAATATTACACTGACCGAAAAATTAAGAATTTGCTTGCACCATATTTTAATTTCTTTATATTTTATGTTAGAATTCATTTCACTCCTAGATTAGATAACTTTTATATTCATAATTTAGCAACAAAAAGAAGAAAATAGAATGTCGTTCTTATTTCTCGCACGGCAACAAAATCCTAATATACAACGCAATCGTCAAAAATAACTGCCAAACTCATTTTTTCCCTACCCTTAGCATGAACTGAGAAGAATCCTCCACATATACTTTCTTGGACTTTTATTAATTAACTATCTATGTCCCTACATCGAAACTTCTGCATTTCCACATCGTGAATGCCCATCAAACATTATGCTATATGTAAACCCATCAGGCACAAACCCAATAAGCTCCATTTCCTCCATAATCGTATTTGCCTCTACCATCCTCCCCATTCTACAGACCCCACTAAGCAATGTATTAAATGTTACAATATTAGGCTCCACATTTTCACTTTTCATCTTTTCCTTCAAATTAAATGCACGATCTAAAATGCCCATTTTACAATACCCATCTATAAGATTATTATAAGTAACTATATTTGGCATCACTCTGCTCTTGAGCATTTCATCGAACTTAGCTTCATAAACTCTCTTCACTTTGCATAATCCACCAATCAAGACATTATACACAAACCCATCAGGATTCAAACCACGTTTTTTCATATGATTCATCAACTCCAAACCCCTTTTCAAATCTCCCAACTTTACTGCAGATTGTATAGCTTTCCCATAACTAAATTTATCTACCTAAATATTAGAATCCATAACATCAGAAAATATCTCGAGCATCTTCTCAAATTGACTCGCACCCACCAAAGATTCAAGAAACAAATTAAACATCGAGAGAGAAGGAGAGCACCGCGCGGTGTCTCCGTGTCTCACAGAGACACGGCTCAAGCCGTGTCTATGTGAGACACGGAGGCACGGCACCGCGTGTCTCAGACACGGGCACCGCGCGGTGCCCCCGTGTCTCGCAGAGACACCGATGGCGGTAGCGGCGACAGGTGGTAAATTTTAGATAACTTACCTTTCCGTCATGTCTCCTTTGCTCTGTACGAGAGGGAGGGAGACATTGTCATTTCTCCTTGCAGGTAAATTTTAGGTGGCAAGAACCTACCTTTCCGGCGGCGGCGAGGCACGGGTAGGAGAAGCATTTCTCAGATTTGCTAGGGATTTTGTGTGGGGAGAGAGTGAAAAGGAATTGTGAAGAAACGAGGGCGAGTGAAGAAACGAGGGCGAGAGAGAAAGGGAAATGAGGGAAATGTGAAACGGTGTCGTGGTTGAGGACGATGGGGCCCACAAACTGCCTCTTTTAGTATAGTATGGATAAGCAAACATGCCTCTTTTCTAAATTTCAGCCCAATGTTATCTTTGTCTATATATTTAATTTCAATTCGCCAAGTCTTGTATCCGATTAGAAGTCCAAATTGAGGCCCAATTAATTGTTTGCTTCCAAGTCCTCGTACTATGAATTTTTTCATTCTTCCTCTATTTTGCATTCTTTTCTTTAATTCTTCATTAAACATAATTTTTTACCTACAAAATATAATATAACATAAATTATGTAGAATTTTATTCAAAAGACTGTAAAATATCATAATTTAGAGTCTCGAATAAGTATAAAAACTATAATTATCACACCCTCAAACTGACTCTTTGTTTGTCCTCAAACAGAACTAAAACCTAACAAACAAAAAACATGCATTGCTAATTACCTAATTGGTGGCTAGTCAATCAAACAAAGCAAAAAGATATAGCTAGCTAACCTAACTTTTTATTTCAGAATTGAAATAATATATTAAATCTAATCAAAGCTTCAAAATCAACATAAATTAAAATCTACTTTTCCAATATAAAATCGACGCGTGTGTGTGAAGAATTAAGCATCGCATTATGAATTTATAAGTTGTTTTAATTCCCGACCCTCAATAATCAAATATATTCTTTCATCACTCGTGGGATTCACACACCCCCAAGCTTATTATTTTCTCTCTTTTCAAATGTGTGAACTGAGGTTGAATTTTATACTATCATCACCTCTCTAGTTCAAGTAAATCTCACTAATTGTTAGTCAATATGTCAATAAATAAAGATTCTCCATAGTTTGATTGTTTCAATCTCAAGAACTTAATTAGGCTAATAATCCCTTATTAAAAGTCAAATTTTTCTAAACAAGTGTTTGTAACATAACCAAGGCATTTGATGTGTCTTCTGTTTCATAAAACCTGCTTTTTCTGATTTTCTATAAAAAAAAAAAAAAA
>CAIGRF010415004.1:17003-34790 GCA_903798235.1 Fraxinus ornus | reverse complement strand
TGAAATCCCCCCAAACTATTCTAAATTTGATCCAAGAATATAAAATTTAGTTGTTTTAGTTTTAGCATCTATGGTTCACTATTTCAACCTATTTAATTATGAATTCAACTAATTCATACACAATGCTTAACTTAATTTATGTGTTCAATAGATATCAAATTTCACATGAAAAAACAAAAATAATTTTTCCCTTATCAAAAGTCAAATTTTCTCAAATAAGTGTTTGGGATATAATCAAGGCATTTTGCGTGTCTTTTATTTCATATACCTGTTTTTTCTGATTTTCTATTAAAAAAAATTTCATTTTTTTTAATTGAAGTATTCTCATCCTTAAGCTTCTAAATGACCCGTGTAACATGCTTTCAGTCGATGACTCCAAGTCAAATGATCATAGAACATCAGATTTTAAAGATCATTGCATGCTTAATTGCTCGAGTCATAAAGGTTACGAAAAGAAATTTTCAAATAAAATAATAATTGTTATGCCTTGATTAGTGCAACACCAATTTTAGAAAATTGACCTCTAATTTGAGATTTTCATCCAATTTCATTATATTGACCTTAGGTAATCTACACAATTTTTTTCACACATGGAATCCTCATTTATCTCAATATATATTCACACAATAGTGAAATTCTCCAAACTATTCTAAATTTGGTCCAAAGATGTAGAATTTTGTGATTTTGGGTTTAACATTTATGGTTCACTATTTCAACCTATCCAATTTTTAAATTTTTAATTAAGGGGAGGGTAAGGGCCCAATTATGAATTCAACTCATTTATACACAATGCTTAACCTAATTCATGTGCTCAATATATATCAAATTTCACATGAAACAGTAAAAATTAATCTAAGCATATAACTTATTCACCATTTATAGATCAATTTATGATTCAATATATTCCTCATTGCCAGCTAGGCCAATTAACTCACACAAACACACAACACGAAAATATTTTTGAAATTTTTCAATTTTCTTCAAAACACATAAAAAAATGAAAACAAAAACATATAAAATAAAACTCATATTTTCCACCACCAAATTTAAATTAAACCATTGTTCTCAATGTTTTAAATCATAAATCCTCATATTAAGGGGGTGGAGAAGAAAAGACTCTCCTGATATGGCTAGTAATTCAACGGCCAACTTTCCTATTACATCACATTGGCTCTTTGGTCAAAATTGGTTTAAATGCTCCGGACGCCATGTTCATGGAAAACCAAATAAAGCATTAAGATCAAATAACTTAAATAAGTGTTACTTAACTCTAACATTTAAGAAACCAACATATCGACGACCTAAGGGGAAAACGGGTATGGATGATGAGTCATAAATAAACTTAAAATAAATTATACTATCCTAAAACTCAAAAACACAATAAATAAAAAGGAAGAAAGTTTGAGTTGTCTCTCAAGAAGCGCTTCTTTAACGTCATTAACTTGACTTAACCAAATTGTCTACGTTGGATCTTCAGCTGTCATGTCTCTCATGTTTCTAAACTTTATCATTGACTTTGCATTCTTCTTCACTATAGCATGACATATAGAATTGGACGGTTTTAACTCTGATATAGACTTCAAAACCTCTTTTCGTTTGACATTGTTTGGAGGTTTCAAGGCTTTTCCACATAACTCTCCTTTTTGTTGGGTGGATAGGCTTCATGAGCCAATAGGAAGTCAACTACTTCATTGAGTCCTAAGTATTTACTAGTAAGAGATGTATCATTTGCTGAATAACTGGTAGCTGATAAGTGAGTTTTTACACACTTATTGTAGGTCACAAACATGGATAATTGTCGATTAATGTGCGGAATATAGCTTAATTCGATGTAATATGTGTTTGCAGGACAATAATGAAGATTGTGGTGGAAATTAGGAAAAACAAGCGAAAAATGGCGTAAATGTAGCAATAGCAAAGTTTGAGGACTCAAGTGCAATTACTGAAAAGTTGTGTCAAACCTCACGATGAAGATTTGATCATTTTAGGAGTCAATTGGATGAAAGGAGACATCAAGGGGATGAAATATCGTCAAAGTATCATCACACATCAATTTCCAATCGAAAAAGTTATGCATCTGTTTTCAGTCTTATATTAAGACCCACTTTTACCATAGTAAACGATCGAATTGGAAGATGATATCTGAATCAAAGTTGTAGCCCTTTGTGTTAGATTTCCAACGCAACTTGAATCACTACAATCGGACATCGGACGAGAAAGATATGACCAAAATACCGAAAGCTGTCCGAAGGAGAAAAATGCAACACTATGCGGTCGCATAGTGTTAATTCCTTGCGACCGCATAGACAACTACCGAGAGTTTTTGGGCTGAATTTGTTTGTTCTATGCGACAGCAAGACTTTATACTATGCGGTCGCATAGAAGACTTCCGACACGAAAATTCTGGTTTCCTAATTTCGATCAAACACCTATGGAAACTAAATTTTGGGCAACTATATAAACTCCTAAGCCGTCCACAAACCCTAGGCAGACCTGGGAGGAGATTTTTGAAGCTTTTGAGAGAGAAATCAAGACACAAACAAGAAGATTTAATTCAAGACTCAAGATTTCACTTCAAGAATTGATTGGGTGATGTCATCTCCTACACTTTTCTTGTATTTTCTTAGTTTTTCCATACTAGGCTAGATTTTATTGTACTAGGTGAACGATGAACCTCGCATTGTGATATTTTAATTCTTTATTTTACAATTTGATGTTTAAACACTTTGATGGATGTTGAATGATTTATATACGCTTTCTTGCCTCCATAATTATATGCGCAATGATTATGTGAGTTTGGGTGATCTATTTCATGCATTCGAGAGAAGGGGGATAGGTTCTACAAGGTATAAATCATCGTAAGGTTCGATAGGGGATAGAGATATACCGCTATGCTTTACGTGAGTCTTTAAGTGTTCATAAAAATTCATGCATTCTTGTATATTGGCATTTGTCATAGAGATATAGTCAAATGGTATGCGAGAATAGGTTTAACTCTACTCGAGAGAGATTGTTGAATAAAATAGGAGCATTGACTCTTCAACCGATTCATTGTGCTATCAATTTGTGAAACAGAGATTAAAATTGAACTTGTTTGGTAATTCGGGATCCTAGTACACTTCTTCGTACATTAATTTCTCCAACTTTTGCATTCAATCATTATTCTTGCATTTAGTCCATAATTCTAGTTTAATTTGCATAGTAGCCATAGTTTCACTTTAAAATCACAAAAACAATCATCTTGAATTTATTATATTCGGTTAAGGTCGAGATAATAGAAATCAAGTTAAATCAATCCTCGTGGGAACGATACTCGAAATTCTTGAATTTCCACTTTATTACTTGTCAACGAACCGTACACTTGCGGTGATTTAAATCCGAAACATATTTTCGTGAACAGTAGCCATGTGCTGCACTAGAGGGTCATAGAATAAATTAATTTTTTCTCTATTACCTACAACTGCTTCAACTCAATGGATCATATTGCAAGAATTAGCCTTTTCGGGAGGTTTCTTTGCTTGATAGATGTTGAAATTTACTCTCTCATTATTATCCCACAGTGTCAACGTTCCTTCGTGTACGTCAATCAATGCTCTTCTAGTAGTCAGAAAAGACTTGCCTAAAATGATTAAAATATCCCGATCTTCTTCCATATCTAATACAATAAAATATGCGGGGTAAATGAACTTGTCCACCTTCACCAAGATATCTTCAATAATCCCCCTGGATATTTTATGGAGCGGTCAGCTAGCTGCAATGATATTGTAGTTGTTCTAACCTCTCCAATTCCTAGTTTCCTGTACAAAGACAATGACATTAAATTTATACTTGTGCCAAGATCGCATAAAACATGTTCAAAATATCTATCTCCTATGGTGCAAGGTATAGTAAAACTCCATGGATCTTTGAGCTTATGGGGCAATTTATTTTGTAGACATGCATTGCATTCCTCAATTAGCATTACGGTTTCATAGTCCTCCAACTTCCTCCTGTTAGTGAGAATTTCCTTCATAAATTTTGCGTAGCTGAGCATTAGTGCTAGAGCATCCACGAATGTAATGTTGATTTACAGCTTTTTAAACACTTCAATAAACTTGGAGAACTGTTTGTCCAGTTTATGTCATACAGTCATTGAGGAAATGAAATGGGGTACCATACTCTCTGATAGGAACGACCGCCTTACCCTGTGGTGTGTTTGAATTCTTTTTCAAATTTTTCTCACTTGACTTTTCAGATCCCTCCACTTGTTCATCATCTGAAGTAGGCACTTTATTTGTCTCTGTTACTGGTCTTTTCACTGTAATTTCAGGCAGTCTATTAAAAACTAGGAGAAGGCTGCTGCTGATTATTTTGGTTGTTGCTCCAGGAGAAGTTGGGATGATTATGCCAACCTAGGTTGTGTGTATTGCTGAATGCATTGTTGTGTTGGAATTGATAATTTTGTGCATAGTTAACTTCCTCTATCTCTCGAGATGACATATGACACTCCCTACTATTGTGAGCTCCACCGCATATACCACAAACCAAATATTTTGTTTGCTATGCTTTTGCTGAACCTCTCGTAGTCAAGTGATATATAACCTTTCTCTCTAAAGCTGACATGTGTTCTGATAATGCCGAGAAAACATCCACCTCATGTAGACTTGTGTGTTTCTTATGTGTGGACCTTTCGGAAGGCCATAAGGCATTGTTGGCTATCATCTTATATAATTCCTTAACTTCATTAGGTGACTTTAATGTGATTGATGCATTTGAAGCTGCATCCAACAATATACGACATGTTGGGTTTAAACCAGTGTAGAAGTATTGAACTTGCAGATTTTTCTTAATACCGTGATTAGGACACTTCTTGATCAAGTTCTTAAACCTTTCCCATGCTTCGTGAAAACTATTTAATTCATCTTACTGAAATGTGGATATCTTGTCTTATTTTTGTTACTTTCGACAGTGGAAAGTATTTTGTGATGAATTTTTGTACGAGATCATTCAAGGTCTTAATGCTTCCAACTGGTAAGGCATCCAACCATTATCTTGCTCCGTCTCTGAGTGTATGTGAGAAGAGTCTCAACTTGATTGCTTCATCAAATACTCCATGAAAATTGTAATTTTGGTAAGTGTCCAAAAATCGTGAGATGTGATTGTGTGGATTCTCATGAAGTTTCCCATAGAATGATACTTCATTCTGGAACAATAAAATAATATGTCTTCAGTTGAAAGTTTGATTTCCCAAATGGAGGATAAACGATGCTTGATTGATTTGGTGCAACAAGTGGTGTGATGAATTGTCCAAGTGTCAAATCATTTTCCCAAATGCCGGTTGTACTTCTATGTTTTGTTCTGCTATGATGTTCTCTCATTGTTACCTAATTCTATGGTTAAAAGTACGTTCGATTTTTGGATCAAAGAGTACTAGATTACATACTCTCAAACTTCGCATACAATGACACTTGCAACAAAAATAACAAAAACACAAAAAAACAAAAATAAAGAAAAAATAAATAAATCTAAATCAAAACAAGAATTAATAAAAAAATTAAAGCAAATAAACTAGTCCCAGTCAACGACGCCAAAAATTTGTTCGTGAAATTTCGCAAGTGTACGGATTGTAACAAGTAATAAAGTGAATTTATTAAGTCCGAATATCGTCCCACATATACTACTATCTACTATAAAGTTTTAAATTAATTTAACTTCAATTTAAATTAAAATGGTAACTAATGATCAAATCAAATTTTGTTTTCTAAACGAAATTCTAATAAATAAAATACAAAACTCAATTTAAATAAAATAACAAATTCAAATTAAAACTGTATATAAGATTATGTGATTGAACAGTTAGAATTTTCGATTTCACTTAAATTATTTATCATACATTTAATTTCAATTTACTCAACTATCTCTTCAACCCGATACCCGTGGGGACCCCGCCCCGAATGGGGCGAGGATTACCCGCCTAACCGAGTACACGAGGCGGGGATGGGGCGAAGATCATTACCCAAAAGCGGGTACGGGGCAGGTACGGAAAACATAGTCCCCGCCTCGTTTAAAATTAATTTCAAATTTAAGTTTTTTATCGAACAAAAATAATAAATTTATCAAAATTTTTAAAGAGAACGTAAGTTGCTTTTAACAAATAAGTAAAAAAATAATAATATATTAATATTTACTAACTAAAGATATAAAAAAAATAAAATAAAAATTTAAAATAAATAAAAAAGAAAAAGAAAAAAATAAATGGGGCGATGGACTTGCCCCACCCCGCCTTGATCCCGTCCCGTCCCGCTTTAACCGGGTATGAGTATGTGATAAGGTAATAAAAATACCCGACGGGACGGGAGTAGGATTGGCTGACCCGTCCCATACCCGCCTCGTTGTCATCCCTACTTTAGTGTGTACGTGAATGTGTGTAAGGTTAAACAATTCAGCCTTTGTTTTTCTTCCTCTCAATTTTGACGACTTCTCCTCCTTCCCGATTATATATATATATATCAAAGCAAATAGACATCTTTTCTAAATTTCAGCCCAATGTTATCTTTGTTTATATATTTAATTTCAATTCGCCAAATTTTGTATCCAATTAGAAGTCCAAATTGAGGCACAATTAATTGCTTGCTTCCAAGTCCTTGTGCTATGAATTTTCCATTCTTCCTCTATTTTGCATTATTTTCTTCTTTCTTCATTAAACATAAAGTTTTACCTACAAAATACAATATAACATAAATTATGTAGAATTTTATTCAAAAGACAGTAAAATATCATAATTTAGAGCATCGAATAAGTATAAAAACTACACTTATCACCTAGCTCGAGGAGTAGTCAATATTACATTTCAAATGCACTTAGCTCTCTATTTACGAGTGAAGGTTTAAAAAAGACAAATGAACATCTTGTGAAGGAAATAACAAAAAAAAGGGGCATCAGAAAATACCAAAGCAAATCAACAGAAAAAACAAGCAACATTTAGAATATACTCGACAGTATTAATCATGGAAAAAATGCTTGCTGTCTTTCCAGCATAATGAAACTTGATTACACGAACTGCTGCACCATCAAGATACGGATAAAAGTCCTATAATCAAGATACCAAATCACTATCAAACAGATACATTAAACTTCTACAAGCATATAAAATCTAATAGCTCATCTACTTGTACTACTTCTAGCTGCATATTCATCAACTTGCAGGTTGCCAACAAGTAATGATTAATTTACAAAACTATCTAAAAACTACAACAAAATAAATTTCAACCCGTCGAATTTTAGCTCTTTAGTTTTTCTTTAAAAGAACTGTGAATAATGCAATTGTCTCAGATATTTCAAGAAACTGCTACAAAGGCGCCAAGGAGGTCGAGCCTTAAAGAAGCTTCAAACAGAACCCTGAGAGTGACTGCTGTAATTAAAGGGGGAAAAAAAAGGCAAAATATTCCCAGAGAGAAATCTAATAACTTCCGTAAGGTATAGTTTACAGATTAAACAAACTCTAAAGAATCTAAAATTCCAACTGTGTCTAACAAAGATTTAAGATTTAAAAAGAACCAAGTGTAAGTAATTTTTCTCAACTGACCACGCAATGTTCTCTTCCAATCCTACTATTATCAAACAATATTGCAAATCATCCCCATTCTCACAGTAGCAGCACGGTTGCTCAATAATTCCCATGAAATAATATTATTAACAATGACATTACAAAGAGCATTTTAACGATCACAAAAATTTCTCCATCAAGGCAAATTACTTCACAACCAGAAAAGCAAAAAAAGAACAGGGCATAATTGTAAACATAAATGAGATCCATATTCAGTCAATCACCAGAAATTTCAAGCCGAAATTAATCTAACAAAAAATTTCATTATAAAGTCTAATAAACTTGTAAAATAAAGAAATTATCCCAGGTTAAAATAGGAAAAAGCCCTAGAAACTGGGTGCGAATCAAACAAAGAAAATACCTTTGTCGCGCTGAAGATGGAAAACTTGAAGAGTCCCATGTGACTATGAGAGACAAGAGTGTGAGAGATTGGAAGGAAGAAGAAGCACAAAATTTCTTCACATTTTTTATCTCATTTCTCACAACACGTTGGAGTAGCAGCGATCGAAGACAGTGGAGATGCATGAAATTTAGGGTTGGAGAGAGCTGAGTGAATGGGGCAAGTTTTCATGGATTTCAATTTTGTTTTCAATTATATGAGTCAGGTCGATTTGTGTAAATTAAGTCAACCAGACCAGATTCGTGAGGGGTCGGGCCGGTCGGGTTTCCATGTCACGGGTTATTTATTCACTTTAGGTAGAAATTATCATTTAATGCATGAATTGACATTAGTACTTTTTCAAAGAAGTAGTATAAGATTATAGGTCATATGTCAAACTTCTATTTGTAAATTTATTTTTTAATTATATGAAAAAGATTGTCTTTATTGTGGAATTTGAAATTGTTAACAAGGGTATTTTAGTCTAGATTATAGGAAGATGGACATATAATAAAGGGTAATTATATTACCACAACAAAATTTACTAACTACACCACATTATAATCACACCACAATTAAAATATATTTTTAATAAATGCACCACAAAAAATTCACAATTATACCCCTAATACAATATAAACTAAAAATAAAAAACAAAATACAATTTGTGGTGTACTCATCTTCTAAATATTCACATTTTCAAAACTTCGAACAAGTGTTTCCGTAGAAAGTTCATCAAATTCATCTTCTGATTCATAAGATTCTACCCTTCCAGGCGAGGAAACCTTATCTTCTACATCTTCCACTCCAGGAACTCCAGCATCCTCTCTAAGCTCACCAATCTCGCCAAAGTACTCAGAACCCTGATCAAATCCCCCGCCTTCTTGTGAATAAAAATGATCGTCAATGGGATGAAAAAGACCAAAACAATACCACGGTGGAGTTTCTGATAGGATGGAAGGTGTTTCAAATGATGATGCTTCAGGTCCTTCAGTGCAACGAGGAGTAGTGCTTAGAGGAGTAGTTGAAGCAACTGATAATGTGATGGGCAATGGGATGAAAAAAACAAAAATTTATTGTAGATAACTTTTGCTGTAAATTTCTTGATTGGGACGAAAGATTAATTTACTGTAGTCAACTGAATTTTAATTTTTGGCTGATGATTGAATCAGAATTGTAATCTTTGGCTGGTGATTGAATCTGACGTGAACAGAAATTATATGTCGCCAGAGAGGGTTGTCGGAGGTGAGCAGGATGCGCCTGCTGATATATGGGCACTTGGGTGCGAGGTGGCGGAGATGGTCACCGGAACACCGACGTGGAGGTGCTCCGACTTGGTGGTGCTTCTGATGAGAATTGGGATTGGTGAAGAGGTGCCTGAGGTACCAGGTAATTTATCAGCAAAAGAAAAAGATTTTCTTGAAAAATGCTTTGTGAAGGACCCAAGTAAGAGATGGACGGCTGATATGCTTCTAAATCATCCCTTTGTTGCGGATCATGATTTTGGTGACACTGAAAATATTGCCTCCACCTCTCCCAGATGCGGGATGCCCATTTGATTTCCCTTATTGGGCATAATCAGTTTACATCTTTTCCATCGCCGAAATATTGTCCAGAATTTAACTTATTTATTCAAATTTAAGTAATTCCCCATTTGTCATTCATCTTTCTTCTCCTTCATTAAAATGTTGAGGGAGAAGATGGAAGTGGCCATGGCAGTACACAGAGTTGTGGTGTATTTAGAAAAAATATTTAAGAATTTATATATAATTGTGGGTAATTAAGTAATTCTACTTAAGGTGATTTAAGTAAACAAAAAAAATGATTAAAATTGTGGTGCAACTAGTAAATTTTGTTGGGGTAACATAATTACCCTATAATAAATTTGGGACATTTTTACAAATGACTGTGAAAGTCGCCATTTCATGAAATTACCTCTAAAAATAAAACAATAATGCTACCAAGTACTGATTATGGATTCTGTTAACTAGTTCATGCCTATCTGCACCCCCAACACAGAATAATAGGCAGGGGCGGACGCAGACGAAAAAAGTTAGGGGGCACAATCGAACTTGGAAAAAAGTTGTAAGAAATTTTACACACGAAAATTTACGTCCAAAAAAAATCATACCCCATGTAATTTTGCATCCAAAAATTTACATGAAATATGACTTTTTTCGGATGTAAAATTTCGAGAGTTTTTTATATCATATTTCATATAAAGTTCCCTAATAAAATGATTAAAATTATATTGAGAAATTTGTATCTCAAAAATAGTAAATGTTAATGAAATAATTGAATTTTTTTGAAAAAAAGCGAGTTAAACGTTTTTTTTTTTAAGACTCACGTTTAACTATTTTCGATATCTATTTGGACTATTCGATATGCCCATAATGTAGTTCTCGAAATAAACTTTGAGATGACATAAACAATTTGTAGATTCGATTAGCGTATAATCGTTGCAGAAATTTTAAAATTAGCATGTTATCGAAATTCAAATTTATTGTGCTTTTGCTCCTGTTTGGTGGAAATTAAAATCAAATTTTTAGTAAATTTTGATAAAAGTTAAAAAAATTATGAATTTCATGAAATATATTAACTTCGATTTAGATTAAAATTTAGATTTCAATCGATATCAAACACGAAAAAAAAAAATAAATAAATAAATTGGGGGGGGCGGGGAGGGGACGTGCCCCCTAGGATCCCCCGTGCCGCCCCTGATAATAGGAAGGCGTGTGTATGTGTGTGTTTTGTATATCCTTCAACTTTCATGGATGAGTGTTACTAAATGGCTCTTCTCAAAGCTAAACTCTCAGTTTCCCTCGGGGCCCTGCCCTTTCTCTCTCATTTCCACCTCCAAGACCTCGGCTTCTACAAACCCATTTTCATCAAACACTTCAACAACATTCAGCAGCAATGTAATAGAAATAAGCCGCCTTCTTTCCAATTGTGGAAGAGGAGGCAATCTTCGTGTAGGATCTTGTCTCCACGCCTATGTTATCAAGAACCCACCAGTCTTTGATGCCAGAAACGCTTTTAATCACCGAAATATCTATGTAATTTACAATTCTCTACTTTCTATGTATTGCAAATGTGGTGAGGTTTGCGATGCAGTTAAACTGTTTGATAGAATGCCGCTTAAGGACACTGTTTCTTGGAATTCGATTATATCCGGTTTCTTGAAAAACGGGAAGCTAGGATCTGGGTTTGGTTGTTTCAAGTCAATGTTTGATTCTGGGTTATATCGATTTGATCATGCCAGTTTGACTACGATCTTGTCGGCTTGTGATGGGATTGATTTTCTTGGAACTGTGAAGATGATTCACGGTTTGGTAACCTCGAATGGTTATGAAAATGAAATAACTGTTTCGAATGCTTTGATAACGGCATATTTTAGATGTAAATGTTATGATTCGGGGAGGGGTGTTTTTGATGAGATGGTGGAGAGGAATGTCATTACTTGGACAGCTGCAATTTCCGGTCTTGCTCAAAATGAATTTTATGAGGAAAGCTTGAAGTTGTTTGTGGAAATGCACTTTGAGTTGGTGGTTCCTAATTATTTGACGTATCTAAGTGTGCTTTTGGCATGTTCTGGCTTACAAGCGCTCAAGGAGGGTCGCCAGATTCATGGGATTGCCTGGAAGTTGGGTATTCAATCGGATTTGTGTATTGAAAGTGCATTAATGGATATGTATTCAAAGTGTGGTAACATAGAGGATGCGTGGCGGATATTTGAGTCGGCTGAGGTGCTTGATGAGGTTTCTATGACTGTTGTACTTGTCGGTTTTGCACAAAATGGTTTTGAGGATGAAGCTATACAGATGTTCACGAGGATGGTGAAGGAAGGTTCCAAGATTGATCCAAACATGATTTCCGCAATTCTTGGAGTTGACATGGTTGATATTTCATTTGGTCTTGGTAAACAAGTTCACTCTTTAGTAATCAAAAAAGGCTTTGCTTCTAATGTCTTTGTCAGCAATGGCTTAATTAACATGTATTCCAAGCATGGGGAGTTGGAGGAATCTGCCAAGATTTTTAATCAAATCCCTCAAAAGAATCAAGTTTCATGGAACTCCATGATTGCAGCTTTTGCTCGCCATGGTGATAGCTTTAAATCCCTTAAATTATATGAAGAAATGAAGTTGGAAGGAGTAGAACCGACAGATGTTACATTTCTATCTCTGCTTCATGCTTGTAGTCATGTAGGATTAGTTCACCAGGGTATGAAGTTGTTTGAATTAATGGTTAAAGATTACGATATGCGTCCAAGAATGGAGCACTATGCTTGTCTTGTTGACATGCTTGGTCGTGCGGGACTTATAAATGAAGCCAAGAATTTTATAGCTGGACTAGGTGTAAAGACAGATGTACTTGTTTGGCAAGCATTACTTGGTGCTGCTAGTATTCGTGGTGATATTGAGACAGCGAAGCACGCTGCTGTTCAACTAGCTCGGGCTGAACCTGATAGTCCCGTGCCATACATTTCAATGGCAAATATCTATTCTTCTCAAGGCCTTTGGAGAGAAAGAGCACGAACAATCAAGAAAATGAAGGAGAAGGGGGTATCGAAAGAGTCAGGAATAAGTTGGATTGAGATTGATAAGAAAATCCATAGTTTTGTAGTTGCTGATCATGTGCATCCACAAGGTGATGATATTTATGGTATATTATCAGAGTTGTTGAGACACATTAGAGATGAAGGCAATGTGCCGGATAGGAGGTTCAGTTTTGTCTGCTTGGACTATTGAGGCACATATAGATAGGGTTATTTAAGTCTTTTTCTTCTTTTCATTCTGTATATATTTAGCTCTTCTTCATGATTTCTTCAATTTGAATGAAACAGAATTTCCCGCCAACTCTTCTCCTCTCTATTCTAGAATTCTCTCGTTACAATTTTTCATTCTAGTGTCCTGTTCAACAACTTCATGATAAACCTTCATACAAATATCATCAATCTGATCCTCAATCTGCTATTCCTCATCACAACAATTCTTCTGTTTTTCCACATCCCAATTGCACTTCTGATTTCTGTTTGCAATGTAATAAGACTGAATATGTTGCTTGTAATTCCATAAATAACCTTAATATTAGCACTAATATTGATCTTTGGCATTGTCGCTTAGGACATGTCCCTATTTCTAAGCTGATTATTTTACACAATCTTATTCCTGCTATTACATTCAATAAACAGCTCCTATGGCCAAACAACATAGATTGTCTTTTCCAAGCAGTAAAACAAGAGCCTCCGAGATGTTTGACATCATCCACTGTGATATCTGGGGACCATATTCTCTTCCTTCATTGGATGGTTCTAGGTATTTTTTAACTATCGTGGATGATCATACTCGAATGACTGGACATATCTCATGTGAGAAAAATCTCAAACCAGATCTATCATTCAATCTTTTTATCATATGGTCCAAACACATTTTCAATGCACTTTAAAGATAATGGCTCTGAATTTCACATGAATGAGTTCTACCATTCTGAGGGCATTATACATCAACTTAGTGGTGTAGAAACTCCCTAGCAAAATAGTGTGGTGGAAAGAAAACATCGGCACCTTCTAAACATTGCAAGGGCTGTTAGATTTTAAGCCAATTTGCCTCACATTTTAGGGGGAATGCATCCTCACTGCCACACATCTTATTAATAGAACACCTACTCATGTCCTTGCAAATAAAACTCCATACGAAATACTTTATAGGCAAAACCATCATATAGGTATCTCAAGGTCTTTGGGTGCCTATGTTGTGCTTCTACCCTTAAGCGAAATCGTACCAAGTTTGATCCCAGGGATGTACCTTCCATTTTCATTGGTACCCCTATGGCATGAAAGCATATAAACTATATAATCTTCATACTAACACTGCTTTTACTTCTAGGGATGTATCATTTCTTGAAAATATATTCTTATTTCATCATTCCAAGTTTCTTGCTTCTTTGTTAAAGTCTGATGTTTGTCCATCACATGATTCACTCTTATTTCCAGCTCAAGTTCATGATTCATCACTTGACATTCAAGTTCCAAATTCTGATTCTATCTCCACTCCTACCATTGTTTCTTCTCCTTATATTCCATCTTTCCATTCACATGCCTTCTCTGAGGTACATTCGCATGAATTACCTCCACCTCCTGTCATACCAATTCGTCAATCTAGCGGACATAAAAGAGCTCCTACCTATCTTCAAGATTATCATTGCAGTTTATTCTCTCAGGTGCTTGTTCCCCAATCAGAATCCATGGTAAAAGGTTCCATAGCTGGCAAGCAATATCCTATTTTAGAATATCTGGATTATAGCAGATTGTCTCCTACACAGAGAAAATACGCACTAGCTTTATCCACCATTTATGAACCTCAATCATATGATGAAGCTTCTAAAAATACGGATTGGTGCAAAGCTATGGACTCAGAGTATCAAGCATTGGTTTCCAATAATACTTGGACAATTAGTGAACCTTCTGCACATAAGAAACACGTGGCTTGCAAATGGATTTTTAAAGTCAATCAACCATTCATATTGCTAGCAACCCAGTGTTTCATGAAAGAACGAAACTCATAGAGATTGATTATCACCTTGTAAGAGATAAAGTTCAAGCTGGAGAAGTAAAAATGTTACATCCATCTTCACAAGAACATTTTGGCAGATTTGTTAACAAAACCTTTAGGGGGAGTCAGATTTAAATCTTTGTTAACCAAGATGTGAGTATTAAACATACATTTCACATCTTGAGGGGGAGTATTGAGGCACATATAGATACGGTTATTTAAGTCTTTTTCTTCTTTTCATTCTGTATATTTAGCTCTTCTTCTTGATTTCTTCAATTTGAATGAAACATAATTTCCCGCCAACTCTTCTCTTCTCTTCTCTATTCTAAAATTCTCTCTTTACAATTTGACATGGACCACGACCATTCAATAGAATTACAAGATTCTGTTTTTTTTTTCCCCCCAAAGTGGAGAGCAAAGGATGAAGAGAGTATCTTTCAGCCATGTACAGTCTAAATTGTTAACTAAAAAAAATAATAATACTACTTGCAGTCGCTCATTATCGCTCTATGTGGTATGCATGTGGCGATCAGTGATTTGATGCATGAGGCAATTCAAAACTACCACATTAATGCATTAAATCGCTGATCGCCTCATGTATATTACGTAGGACGATGACAATAGTGAGCGACTGCAAATAACACTACTCAAACAAAAATGGAATAGTGTAACAAGTCCCTTGGATCAACTTTCGCATCAAGTTAGGATGGCAATTCTTGTGAGATTCGTATTCTTTCTAGTTTAGCTTGAAAAGGACGGAAAGGTGTAGAGATGAGAAAGTTTTCTTGGTTGGTTTGCTGAAATTGATACGAATGGGAGTGGCTATAAAATGTAGGATTAATCTATACCTACATAATATTCTACATAATCATTTACCCAAAGGCATTAATCCCCCCAGCCGCCCCTCCAATAGGGGGCCGCCACTTGGTCTTTATGTCAAACTTTTTGTAAATGATTATGTAGGTATAGCATGATCCTAAAATGTAATACGTAAATGCATGGTATATTAAATTATTAATTACCTACTTATAAATTTCTCCAACATCCATCCACATTGAGAAAGCTCTAGATGGGTGGTTAATTTTGCTTTTATACTTTTTGTGAGGCGCAAAAGAAAATATCTAAGGATTCTTAAGTCTGAGTCGAAGCCGACATAATTCGTTGGTTATTAAAAAAAAAATTACAACTTTTTCAAAATAGCAAAAAAATTTAAAAAAAAACCTTCACTGCAAAAGTATTACTATGCTTCCATTGCAATCTCGCCCTTTTTCCAAATACTATTGAGCTTGTTTAAGCCAACTTTTTTGAAAATGAGAATAAAAAATATAGCCGTTATTGGAGTTCACACTAGAGATAGAAAATTTGAATTTAAATGATGATGTGATGAATAACGGTCATATTTTTCATTTTAATGAGATAATAATGTAGATNACTATGCTTCCATTGCAATCTCGCCCTTTTTCCAAATACTATTGAGCTTGTTTAAGCCAACTTTTTTGAAAATGAGAATAAAAAATATAGCCGTTATTGGAGCCCATACAAGAGATAGAAAATTTGAATTTAAATATTGATGTGATGGATAACGGTCATATTTTTCATTTTAGTGGCAAAAAAATATGGCTCAAACGGGGCCCAAATTGAATCTCCCACTTTCTATTTTCTAGTTGTTATTATTTAGTTTTGATTCATAGTCATCAGTCTTGTACATGTTTCATTCAGTAGTTAGGTTATTATATTTATTTTCGAAAAGTTACCGGTTATACATTTTGATCTGTATATTATTATTATTATTAAAATACACCGCCTCACTGTTCGGTATTTCTCTTACTTCCCCCACCACCCCCCAATCCTATACTGGTCTATTGGCGTATTCTACCGATGGGATACCACAAGAATAATCTTCATGGATGCGCCAAAGTCAAATTTGCTAGCAGGGGGATTATTTGGGAGTAGTCAGGACACTACATCTGGACATTCTCCTTTTGTAGCAATTTTCCTATTCACGATGTTGAGCTAAGGGCTGGTTCGGATTGGATACTTTTAGCTCGATGACATGGACACAGAACAATTCACATATGAAAAAATGGCAAAAAAAAAAAAAGAAAAAAAGGGATGTAGACAAATTGTTAGAAAGAGCCACATTTGTTATTGTAACATGTTATTACAACAATTGACGCATGTGAAGGGAAGACTATAGGATTCTTTCTTTTTTTTTCCGTCGGCCTTTAACATGGCATGGAAATAGTCTGGAGTCTGGACATTGTATCAAAACTTCTGTATAGTGTCAAAGAATGCTCGTCGTGTGCATGGCTTGGAAATAGTCTGGACATTGTATCAGCCTTCTGTGTGCAAAGTGGTATACTTGTATTGATATGACACAAATGCTCGACCTTCATCCTGTTAAAATTTATTACACCTTTGGTACACAGGATTAGCACAAGTATTATATTTGTGAATAAGCTAGGAGTTATGACAATAAATCTATTATTAGGCCTCACTTAAGAAATAGAAGTTCATAGGTATATTTACAATACGTGAAAGTTTCGTGGATCTAGTTTGTATATCAGATATCGAGTTGATCAAAGTCTTAAATCAAGTTTATCTGCCTTATCTATTACCCGTTTATTTTCTTTTTCCTCTTATGTTTTGGCAGATATTTGCATATGCTTTGATGAGTGCCGGATCAGCTGCATCTGGTGTCACAAACCTGAACCGTACAGGGATCCGACATTCTTCTCTGCCAAATTTTTGTAAACCATTGCATATTTTCTGCAATCGGGTGGCTGTATCCACAGCCTTCACGTTTTTCAGCTTCTTCTTGCTAGCCTTGACAGCAGTGCTTGCTGCAGATTGGTTGTCCAAGTACTAAATTCTCGTCGGTATTGGTAAATGCTGTGTTAGTGATGCGTTTAGATCTGTTTACGATATTGTGTATGAACCGGTGGCTTTTACCGCTTACTTGAATGCATTTCTTGGGAGTTCTAGTTCTGTTCTTGCTTCCCTTTCAGGATCTTGTTTATACTCAGGCTGCAAAGAAATTTTTACTGGTATTTCATTTTCAACAATGGCATGATAAAAATTTGTGATTGGAGATGCGTTTTTTTCTCTTCGAGATTGAACATCAATTCCGTTGCATCGATTCGATGGGAAACTTGTTAAATCTCTCGTACAGTGTTAAACTCAATTAGATAGGATTTAGATAACCACGGTTTACTCTGATGTAGGGAAATATAACGGCAAGGTGAATATCGCGAGGCAATCGATACATATTT
>CAIGRF010415004.1:0-14300 GCA_903798235.1 Fraxinus ornus | reverse complement strand
ATTTTAAATTTATTTTAAATGAAAATAATAATAATAATAATTTTATTAAAAATTATATAAAACAAATGACACAAATACCCTCCAACAATTCTTTTGGTAAATTTAAAAAAAGGGGGCAAATTGGACTTTGCACCAAATTATGCAAAATTTAGTGCCACATTGGAGCACTTTTGCACCAAATTTTGGTGAAATTAGGTGTTTTAGTGTTGCCATTGGAGATAGCTGAACCTAGTTTATGCTAAAGGCTGGTAGTGCTACTACAAAGAGTATGACCCTCTTAATCTTCCACGACAAATACGCGCTCTTTTACATATCGACACGTACGGTCTTCTTCATTTTATTATTTTTTGAAGTTCAGGTTTATGTCCCCTCCCTTGTACTCATACAAGTTCCATATATTTTATATGAGGGGTAGAACTCTCATCATTCTTTTTAGGTGGAGCCAAAGATCAAAAAATAAGTCTTTTTTTCGTTTCCAAATTTAAGTGACAAAATCAATTTTTTAGTAATATAATACTCCAAGGTTTATAGAAGTTGGCGTGTTACAATGTATACTTAAAATAATTTAATTTTTTATTTCAAATAAAAATACCTGATATGTGAATAAAAAAATAATATATGATATTTAATAATGACAACTTAATGTTTCCTCTAATTTTCTCATTTTTGTTTCCTTAAATTTGGTGCCTTTTATTTTCTAAAAAACACATATATATAATATAAGTTATTATGGAAATCAATTAGTATATTCTACCAATGAAATTAAAACTAAATCAGATAAAAGTTGAGAATTCAGAATGATCTATCTCGATAAAAGTTGTAGCCCTTTGAGTTATCTTTTCAAATAATTTTGAATTAACTTAATCAGATATCGGAATAAAAGGTTATGACGAAAATACTAGAACAGACGCATAGTGGAACAACCAAAACAACCAAAAACAGTTTTTCGCTCTATTTTTTGACCAGTAAACGTTCAAATTGAAAATAAGCTATCTCTAGTAAAGTTGTACCCCTTTAAGTTATCTTTCCAAATAATTTTTAATCACCTTAATCGGATATTAGGATAAAAAGTTATGAGGAAAAAACTGAAACATACGTATAGTAGAACGACCAAAACAGCCGACTTTTTGGCTCCATTTTTGGACCAGTAAACGTTCGAATTGAGAATAAGCTACTCTAGAAGATTTGTATCCCTTTGAGTTATCTTTCTAACTCATTTTGAATCACCTTAATCCGATATCAGAATAAAAAGTTATGACAAAAATAGTGAAACGGAAGCATAGTGAAGCACCGAAAACAGCCGAGTTCTCGGCTGTACAGACAAAACTGGGCTGTATTCACTATATACAGCCGATTTTTCGGCTGTACAGCCTACAGCCAAAAAGTCGACTGTATACAGCCGATTTGACTTAAGGACGTTTTTGTTTTATTCATTTAAGGGTGTTTTTGTCTTTTGAACACCCTTAGGTCATTTTGGAGATATTGATTTGTAGAAAAGTCAAAATGAAATTTGGGCCATTTTACTAGGTCATTTTTAAAAGTACCCCAACTTTTGGGGATCACACCTGAGTTTTGGTTTAGGAAAATTGCATGCCGCTATTCACATTTTGATTTCTTGGTTATGCGATAGTGATTCAGAAATCAATTCAGTTGCTTTATTGCAAGAGTTGGTTGTTTTTAATCCCACACTTTGAAGATTTTCAATCAGTAATACTGTGCCTACAGAGATGAACGAACATAAGGGGATGGAAGTGGTTCTGAACATTAGATATTTCAATTCTATGTCTATTTCCTTTTGTTAGCCTGGTGTTATTGGAAGAGGTGATTGTTTTTAATAGTGTCTCTTGAGTTATGAAATTTAAACTTTATAAACTTTACATAATTTTCAAGATCTCCATGTCAAATCACCAAGAAAATTAATTAATACGGAACATACCTTAAAGAGTGTTTGGTGTAGATTAAAATCAGATTTTAAGTGGATTGTGATAGAAGTTTTTGAAATGTGTGCTTGAAAAGATGTGGGACCCATGAAAGATGTGGTTGATATTGATTGTTTGACTTTGACTTAGATTAAAATCAGATTTTAATCCGGTCCAAACAAAGCCTTAATCCATTGATTTGTATCTTGAATAATGAATCTTGAATCTTGGATTTTTAAAACTTGATTTCTTGTTTTTCAATTTAATTGCTCCAAACCTTCTTCTTGATTCTTGATTGTGGGTTTATGGATCTTCTTCTTCAATATACTTTCTCTTGTATCTTGTGTTGATGGAATGGAAAAAAGATTGAGAATTACATATGAGTTGGGGATCATAACCCTATATATAGTTTCCATATGTATTCGGATTATCGTCAAATACAAATCCTAATGGATCTGATCTATACACATATAGTCTGACCCACACTTTATTTAAATGTCCAAAGTCCATTCACTTAATTCTTTATTAGATCACTTTAATTTTGAGCATAACTTTAAGATAGCATTTATACTATTTGCAACTTGATCTATATCATTTGATTGCATTGATACTATTTCCAAACACCAATACTATTCTTTATTAGGATGCAATGTGATCCAAAACATGTCTATTTTCAACTGGTGATACTTTATTCTTTAATACCTTATGAGATCAAACCAAAAAAAAAAAAAACTTTAATCATAGTGAAAATTGAACTAAATACTTTATTACTGAAATAAACTTGAATGTGCAAAACCAAAATTATGTATTAAAAGACAACATCCAAAGTTACAAACTTCCACTAAACTAGCATATCATCAAAATTTACAACACTCATGTAAGCGGTATGCTCATGAAAGACCTTGGGTGGTAGACCTTAAGTGAATGGATCTGCTACCATGAAGTTTGTCCCAATATGTTCTATAGTAACCTAACCACTATGAACTCTTACTTTAACAACTAGAAATTTGATGTCTATGAATTTAAACTTTGTTGAACTCCTATTGTTATTTGAATACAAGACTGCTAACTTATTGTCACAAAATAACTTAAGTGGTCTTTCAATTCCATATATAATCCGCAGCCCAGTGACAAAATTCCACAGGCACGTTCCTTGATAGATGCCTCATAACATGTTATAAACTCTACTGTCATGGTTGAAGAAGCTATGAGTGTATGCTTAGCACTTTTCCAGGATATAGCTCCTCTAGCCAACAGGAAGACATAGCCCGATGTGGATCTCTTACTATCTGACATCAGCAAAATTCGCATCTGCATAACCAATGATCTCCAATGGGTCTAATTTCGTGTAAGTGAGCATGTAATCTTTTATTCTTTATAAATACCGCATACCCCGCTTGGCTGCCTTCCAATGATCCATCCCAGGGTTATTTAAATGTATGTCTAGCATTCCAACAATGAATGATATATCCGGACGCGTGCATACCTAAGCATACATTAAACTTTCAATTGCTGAAGCATAGGGAATTTTCTGCATCTCCTTTATTTCAAGGTCATTCTTAGGGCATTGATGAGATTAAACTTATCTTCTTTAACAACAGGGGTATCACTTGATTTACAATTGTACATCCCAAATCTCTTAAGTGCCGTATCGATATAGCTCTTTTCTGATAATTCAAGAATACCTTGAGAACGATCTCGATGTATCTGAGTCCCTAATAAAAAAGAGGCGTCGCCGAGATCTTTCATCTCAAAATTCTTTGATAGAAATCTCTTAGTTTCGTGCAATAAGCCTATATCATTGCAGACAAGCAGTATGTCATCGAAATACAATATTATGAATATATACTTACTCCCACTAAACATTTGGTATACACAATCATTAACCACATTCATCTCAAATCCAAACGAGATGATTATTTGATGAAATTTGTGATACCATTGACGGAAAACCTGCTTAAGCCCATAGATTGATTTCTTTAATTTGCAAAACATTTTCTCCGAGTCTCCTGAAACAAAGTTTTTCGGTTGCACCTTATATATCATCTCATCAATATTACCATTGAGAAACGCCGTCTTTACATTCATCTGATGTAACTCAAGGTCAAAATGTACCACAAGTGCCATTATAGTCCTAAAAGAGTCTTTCGTTGAAACTGGAGAGAAATCTCTTTCTAGTCGATGCTTTCCCTTTGAGTAAAGCTCTTTGTAACAAGAAGAGCCTTATATCTTTCCACATTACTCTTCGAATCTCTCTTAGTTTTATATATAAATTTGTAACTAATGAATTCCGTACCTTCAGGCAATGTGACAAGTTCACAAACGTCATTGTCTTTCATGGACTTTATTTCCTCATCCATAGCATCAATTAACTTCTAAGAATTATTACTTATCATTGCTCGATAAAAGTTGATAGGATCTTCTTCCATCAATCCAACTCCATCCTCATGTTTTTGGAGAAATAATATAAAGTTATCCGAAATTGTATTTCTCCTTTCTCTAGTGGATCTCCTTAATGTCATTTGTTCTTGAAGTTGTTGAGTTTGTTCTTCTGGAACAGTCTCTTGATTGTTTATAGGGGGTATGAAATATTTCTTGATCCAAAATTGCTATTTTAACAAGATATGGAGCAAAAATTTGTCCATGGTCCTGATCTTTATCAATTCCATTAGAAGGGGTGTTTGTACGTTCTTCCTCAAAGACAAAATCTCTAACTTTATCTCCCCCACCCCTAACAAACTCCACATCTTCCAAGAACCGGGCATTTCCCATTTTGAAAATTGATTTGGTAATGAGGTTATAAAATTTGTAACCCCCCGACCTTTTAGAGTATCTAATAAAATAGCAACTAACAGTTCTGGAATCCAATTTCTTTTCCGATGGCCTATAAGGTCTTGCATCAACTGGACAACCCTAAATGTGTAAGTGCTTGAAACTAGACTTTTTGCCTGTCCAAAGCTCATAAGGGGTTTTGACAGTTGATTAGCTTGGAACTCTATTAAGAATATAAGCTGGAGTTTTTAATGCTTATCCCAAGAGAGATTCTGGTAGGGTGGAATGACTAATCATACTCCTTACTATGTTCTTAAGTGTTCTGATTCATCTTTCAACAATACCATTCATGATAGGAGAACCTGACATTGTGTAATGTGGGACGATTCCACATTCGTCTGGGAATTTATCAAAAAGTCATCGACGTTGTTATCCTGATCCATCGTATATGTCATAGTATTTACCACCACGGTCAAATCTAACGTGTTTTATTTTTTTGCCAAGTTAATTTTCAACTTCAACCTTATAAACCTTGAACATATCCAGTGATGGAGATTTCTCATGAATGAGATACCAGCAACCATAACAAAAATAATCGACCACATTCATCTCAAATCTAAATGAGATGATTATTCGATGAAATTTGCATACCATTGACGGAAAGCATGCTTTTAAGCCCATAGAATGATTTCTTTAATTTGCAAATCATTTTTTTTCGAGTCCCCTGACACATTTTTTCGGTTGCACCTTACATATCGTCTCATCAATATCACCATTGAGAAACGCCGTCTTTACGTTCATCTGATGTAGCTCAAGGTCAAAATGTACCACATGCGCCATTATAGTCCTAAAAGAGTCTTTCGTTGAAATTGGAGAGAAATCTCTTTGTAGTCGATACTTTCCCTTTGAGTGAAACCTTTACAACAAGAAGAGCCTTATATCTTTCCACATTACCCTTCGAATCTCTCTTAGTTTTATATATCAATTTGCAACCAATGAATTCCGTACCTTCAGGCAATGTGACAAGTTCACAAACGTCATTGTCTTTCATGGACTTTATTTCCTCATCCATAGCATCAATTCACTTCTAAGAATTATTACTTATAATTGCTCGATAAAAGTGGATAGGATCTTCTTCCATCAATCCAATTCCATCCTCATATTTTTGGAGAAATAATATAAAGTTATCCGAAATTGTATTTCTCCTTTCTCTAGTGGATCTCCTTAATGACATTTGTTCTTGAAGTTGTTGAGTTTGTTCTACTGGAACAGTCTCTTGATTGTTTATAGGGTGAAATATTTCTTGATCCAAAATTGCTATTTTAACAAGATATGGAGCACGAATTTGTCCCTGGTCCTGATCATTATCAATTGCAATAGAAGGGGTGTTTATACGTTCCTCCTCAAAGACAAGATATCTAACTTTATCTCCCCCACTCCCAACAAACTCCACATCCTCCAAGAACCGAGCATTTCCCATTTCGAAAATTGATTTGGTAATGAGATTATAAAATTTGTAACCCCCGACCTTTTGGAATATCTAATAAAATAGCAATTAACAGTTCTGGAATCCAATTTCTTTTCCAATGGCCTATAAGGTCTTGCATCAGCTGGACAACCCTAAATGTGTAAGTGCTTGAAACTAGGCTTTTTGCCTGTCCAAAGCTCATAAGGGGTTTTGACGTTGATTAGCTTGGAAATCTATTAAAAATATAAGCTAGAGTTTTTAATGCTTATCCCAAGAGAGATTCTAGTAGGGTGGAATGACTAATCATACTCCTTACTATGTTCTTAAGTGTTCTGATTCATCTTTCAACAATACCATTCATGCTAGGAGAACCTGGCATTGTGTAATGTGGGACGATTCTACATTCCTCTAGGAATTTATCAAAAAGTCATCGACGTCGTTCTCCTGATCCATCGTATATGTCATAGTATTTACCACCACGGTCAAATCTAACGTGTTTTATTTTTTTGCCAAGTTAATTTTCAACTTCAACCTTGTAAACCTTGAACATATCCAGTGATTGAGATTTCTCATGAATGAGATACAAGCAACCATAACGAAAATAATCGACCACATTCATCTCAAATCCAAATGAGATGATTATTTGATGAAATTTGCGATACCATTGACGGAAAGCATGCTTTTAAGCCTATAGAATGATTTCTTTAATTTGCAAATCATTTTTTTCGAGTCCCCTGACACAGTTTTTCGATTGTACCTTATATATCGTCTCATCAATGTCACCATTGAGAAACGTCGTCTTAAAGTTCATCTGATGTAGCTCAAGGTCAAAATGTGCCACATGTGCCATTATAGTCCTGAAAGAGTCTTTCGTTCAAATTGGAGAAAAATCTCTTTGTAGTCGATGCTTTCCCTTTGAGTGAAGCCCTTTACAACAAGAAGAGCCTTATATCTTTCCACATTACCCTTCGAATCTCTCTTAGTTTTATATATCAATTTGCAACCAATGAATTCCGTACCTTCAGGCAATGTGACAAGTTCATAAACGTCATTGTCTTTCATAGACTTTATTTCCTCATCCATAGCATCAATTCACTTCTAAGAATTATTGCTTATCATTGCTCGATGAAATTCGATAGGATCTTCTTCCATCAATCTAATGCCATCCTCATATTTTTGAAGAAATACTATAAAGTTATCCGAAATTGTATTTCTCATTTCTCTAGTGGATCTCCTTAATGATATTTGTTCTTGAATTTGTTGAGTTTGTTCTTCTAGAACAGTCTCTTGATTGTTTATAGGGGGCTCTGAAATATTTCTCGATCCAAAATTGCTATTTTAACAAGATCTGGAGTAAGAATTTGTCCATGGTCCCGATCTTTATCAATTGCATTAGAAGGGGTGTTTATACGTTCCTCCTCAAAGACAAAATCTCTAACTTTATCTCCCCCACCCCACCCCAAGCAAACTCCACATCCTCCAAGAACCGGGCATTTCCCGTTTCGAAAATTGATTTGGTTATGAAATTATAAAATTTGTAACCCTCGACCTTTTAGAGTATCTAATAAAATAGCAACTAACAATTCTGGAATCTAGTTTCTTTTCCGATGGCCTATAAGGTCTTGCCTCAGCTGAACAACTCTAAATGTGCAAGTGCTTGAAACTAGGCTTTTTGCTTGTCCAAAGCTCATAAGGGGTGTTGATTAGCTTGGAACTCTATTAAGAATATAAGTTGGAGTTTTTAATCCTTCTCCCAAGAGAGATTCTGGTAAGGTGGAATGACTAATCATACTCCTTACTATGTTCTTTAAGTGTTCTGTTTCTTCTTTCAACAATACCATTCATGCTAGGAGAACCTGGCATTGTGTAATGATTGATGATTCCACATTCCTCTAGTAATTTATCAAAAAGTCATGGACGCTGTTCTCCTGATCCATCGTATCTGCCATAGTATTCACCACCACGGTCAAATCTAACGTGTTTTATTTTTTTGCCAAGTTGATTTTCAACTTCAGCCTTATAAGCCTTGAACACATCCAGTGATTGAGATTTCTCATGAATGAGATACATGTAACCATAACGAAAATAATCGTCTATGAACGTAATAAATGACCATTGACCATTCCAAGAAATCGAAGGGAATGGTCCATAGATATCCTTATGAATTAAATCTAAGACGTCTGAAATTTTATTGGCACCTAATCTCCTTATGTTTGTTTGTTTGTTTTCCCTTAATGCGATTTGCACAAATACTTAAGTTTGAAAAAATTCAAGTGAATCAAGAATTCCTTCTGACATAAGTTTTTCAATTCTATTTTGAGAAATGTGACCTAAACGCTTGTGCCATGATGAAGCGAAATTCTCTTTGGTTAATTTATGTTAAATATCTCATGAATTTACATATAAGGTTTCATTATAAGAGGCAACCGAATTAAGCAAGTACATATTATCATATTTAGATAAAGAACTAGAACCCACAAGATTTGAATCAAGAAAAAGACTAAATTTATTATTTTCAAATGAACAAGAATAATCAAATTTGTCCAAAACAAAAATAGAAACCAAATTTCGTCTACCACAGAAGTCTCTTTCAAATTCAAATAAAAATCAATCTTTAATAATAATCTAAAATTCCCTATAGCCTCTATTTCAACTGATTTGTCGTCGCCCACGTAGATGGATCTTTCAGCATCATTTGGCTTTTAGCTGTTCAGACAACCCTGCATAGGCACACTTATATGAATAGTGACACCGAAATCAATCCATCAAGTATGTTTAGGTACTGAAACTAAATTAACCTCAGAACAAACAAAAGTGAGAAACGTACATTTCTTTACACGCCGAGTGGTATTTGGTACAATCCCTTTTCAAGTGTCCCGGGATTCCACAAAAGTAACAGCCAGATGATTCATCCTTTTTAGCCTTTTGTTGTTTCTTTTGAGCCGGACCGGGTGCAACTTCCTTATTCTTTCTTTTCTTTAACTTGTCCTTAGAGGTACTAGCCAAGTGAGCACTTTCAGTCCTTTCTTGCTTCAGCCTTTCTTCTTCTTGCACACAGTATGAAATGAGCTCATTTAGAGTCCACTTCTCCTTTTGACAGTTATAACTGACCTTGAATTGATTGTATTGTGCAGGAAGAGAAATCAAAACCAAATGCACGAACAAATCACCAGATAGCTCAAGCTTTAGTGCATTTAATTTTGAAGAAATATGAGATATCTGCACGATGTACTCCTGAATATTTCCTTTACCTTTATACCTTAGTGAAACTAAGTTCACCAAAAGTGTACTAGTTTCAGCCTTATCACTCTTTGTAAAGCGTTTTTCAATTTCATCAAGAAATTCCTTGGCAGTAGTTACCTTATCGGACATAACGCCCCTGAATGATTTTGAAATACCACGCTTCATGATCATAAGACTCATGTGATTTGAATGATCCCACTTATCAAAGTCCCCATCAGCGGAACTTTTATCCGTAAGTGCAGCGGGTTGTTCAGTCCTTAACGCAATGTCTAAGTCCATGCAGCCAATAACGATCTGAACATTCTCTTTCCAGCTCTTAAAGTTAGTTCTATTTAGCATGGAAATAGAATTGATGTTTGCTGATATTGTAAAAGTAGAGTTAACTAAATAGAGAACAAAGTCAAAGAAATATGTTTACGTTAAAATCGTATTAAACAATTAATTAATTCAAATAATGGTAAACTTTATCATCAGAGACAGAGCAAAACATTGATATTTAGTTTTTGGACAGAAATACCAACTTGTAAGTGGTACTTTTGGTGTAGTAATCAAATATTGACAATAAACTATGTCAAACAATAAACCTATCTGGACCGATTCATTCTTCACATAAAATAAAACCTTATAATTGTCACATATTTATTACCACATGTATGCATGTAATTCGACCAAATATTTACCTTCCTTTAGGCCGATAAATATCCGCATGAATTATAATCAACTCACATTTATGGAATGCGACATTCTGCATTTTTGGTGTCAGGTTTTACATCCCCTTTACGAGATCAATTTATTTCAGACACTACTTATTGGACTGGACCAACTTTAACTAGTATTTGCCTGCCGATCATATATGGAACTACTTTTCGTTGGAGAGGATGCATCAACAGCTCACATTAGATGGTATTCTTATTTATGTCGCTCTCAAATACCATCCACTCGCAAGCTCAAAGAAGTGAACAAGGAATTTCAGTCCAAGTCTAACGTCCATGAATAACACATGAAAGCATCTTGTATGTGAATGACAACTTTCTTCTCCTCGATATTCCCACCTAGCAAGCATCTCATATATTTGGGGAAGCCAATCATTATCTATTAATTTAAGTCAACTGCAACATATTTGTCCAATATGTTTCCCACTAGTCTCTAAATGTAAAATAATGTTCTTTATCAAATGGTAGTTGTCCCCATAAATTAGTTTATTCAGGTTTTCAAAATACTTATTTTGAATATGCCGTACACAATAAAGATTAAAATTATTTGAAAGAACTTCAACAATTGCACTTGCCATCGGTCCGTGATGATCATTTCAAGTGCACCCTTAGAGGCATTGTAGTCAACCAAAGATTGAATAAGCACAATGACTTTATTGTCTCGTCGCTTAAAAAGCTACATCCAAATATTATAGCCTGACCATGATGACAGACTCTAGTCAACGGAGCAAAATCATCACATATCTATTTGTGTTATATGTAGTATCGGAAATAACTATATTACCAAAAGTTATATGCTTGTCTCGAGCAAGAATCAGCCAAAAAGCATATGACCAACCTTTCTTCATTTTTTCTATCATAATCAAAGTAGAAACTTGAATCTCTTTAGTCTTTCCTTCTCTAATGTAAATAGTTTAATCTAGGGGTGGATGCGGTACAATTTGGGCCATAATTTCACGCGATTTGGAATTTTTTCAAACCAAACCAAACTGTTATTTGCAGTTTGGTTTGATTTTAATATGCGGTTTACCTATCGACATTATAGTAATATATTTAGAACAAGTTAATAAATAACTTTAAGGGTTAATTTGAAAAATGGTCACTGAAGTTACCTGAAAATAACAAAACGGTCACTGAAGTTTTAAATTTTTTTCACAAAAGGTCACTGAATTTTCAGATTTTTTGGGCGAGTTTGCGACAATTTTTAGGCAACTTTCGACCACCAAAATCGTCGATTTCGGATACTGTTGGAAAGCCCACAATGTCCTCTTCAATTATCACAAAAAATCTCCCCAAAATTCCAAATAATTCGGCAAGAATAAACCNTTCGGATACCGTTGGAAAGTCCACAATGTCCTTTTTAATTATCACCAAAAATCTCCCCATAATTTCAAGAGATATAGTCGGAATAAACCCACGAAGTCGGCAACTGAAAACTGTAAAAATCTGCCCAAATTTTAAGTTTTTTTGGTCAAGTTTGCGGCATTTTTTCGGCAACTTCCGACCACCAAAATCTCCGGTTTCGAATACCGTTGGAAAGCCCATAAAGTCCTCTTCAATTACCACCAAAAATATTTTCATAACTCCAAGGGATTCGGTCTGAATAAACCCATGAAGTCAGCTATTCAAATTGGGCAGGTTTTCGGACCTTTTTGGTAGCGACTTCGTAGATTTATTCCGACCGAATCCCTTAGAGTTATGGGAATATTTTTACTGATAATAGAAGAGGACATTGTGGGCTTTCCAACGGTATCCGAAATCGACGATTTTGGTAGTCGGAAGTTGTAGGAAAAAATGCTGCAAACTCGTCCAAAAAAATCTGAAAATCTGGGCAGATTTTCACAATTTTTGGTTGCCGACTTCGTGGTTTATTCCGGCCAAATCACTTGGAGTTTTGATGAGATTTTTTGTGGTAATTGAAGAGGACATTGTGGGCTTTCCAACGGTATCCGAAACTGACGATTTTGGTGTTCGGAAGTTGCCAAAAAATTGCCGCAAACTTGTCCAAAAAATTTGAAAATTCTGTGACTGTTTGTGAAAGAAATTTTAAATTTCAGTGACTGTTTCTGAAACTTTGAAATTTCAGTGACCGTTTTGTTATTTTCAGGTAACTTCAGTGACCGTTTGTGAAATTAACCCATAACTTTAAACAAAAAACTAATAATGTTAAATTACATTCATATTTGTCTGAAATTTGAAATACAAACAAAAAAACGCACATCAAATAACTTACATATTAAAGCGATAAATTTCAATAGGATAAAAAACAAATCCCAATTTTGAGAGGTCTTGACTGAGTATTGAAACGAAATCAAGAGAATTTTATAGAAATATCTCAAAGGTTTATGATATGAGGAGAAGCGAGTAATTATGATATGAATGGAAGGGGTGAATAAAGAAACATCCATGTACTGTCATAGATATTTTATGTGGCGGTACAATGGACGACAAAGCTTTCGGGTTGGGTTAAAGAAGCATCACCAGCCACTTATTTAATCTGTAACATGGTCAAATAGTGACCAAAAAAATAATGAGAAATGATTTATTTTCAGCGGTATTGTTTTTCTTAAAATTGTAAAATTTATATTATTAAAATTATTATTTTTAATTTTAAAAAAATGATTTGGTTTGGTTTTATGCAATTTTTGAAAATCGAAACTTAAACCAAACAATTTTTACACGATTTGAGAAAGAAAAAAATTGTGAAACCAACGGTTTCAATCCAATGAGTTTTGTAACGACCCCAATTTTTTTATATTTAATCGTTACTAAAAGTTTCATTTAACTTAAAAAAAAAGACATGCAATAATATAAAGTTATGTAACATTAGTTTACTCACTGTTCTATAAAATAATTTCATATTCTAAAAAAAATTTGCAAATTGATATATAAAACTAAGAGGAATTCGAAAGGTAATGTGGAAAGATATAAGGCTCTTCTTGTTACAAAGGGCTTTACTCAAAGGGAAAGTGTCACGCGTTTTATATATCAATTTGCAATCAATGAATTCCGTACCTTCAGGCAATGTGACAAGTTCCCAAATGTCATTGTCTACATGGACTTTATTTCCTCATCCATAGCATCAATTCACTTCTAAGAATTATTACTTATCATTGCTCGATGAAAGTTTATAGGATCTTCTTCCATCAATCCCATGCCATCCTCATGTTTTTGAAGAAATACTATAAAGTTATCCTAAATTGTATTTCTCATTTCTCTAGCGGATCTCCTTAATGACATTTATTCTTGAAGTCGTTGAGTTTGTTCTTCTAGAACAGTCTCTTGATTGTTTATAGGGGGTTCTGGAATATTTATTGATCCAAAATTGCTATTTTAACAAGATCTGGAACAAGAATTTGTCCCTAATCTTGATCGTTATCAATTGCAATAGAAGGGGAGTTTATACATTCGTCCTCAAAGACAAAATCTCTAACTTTATATCCTCCACACCCCCTCCCCAACAAACTCCACATCCTCCAAGAACCGGGCATTTCCCATTACAAAAATTGATTTGGTTGTGGAATTATAAAATTTACAACCCCCGACCTTTTAGAGTATCTAATAAAATAGCAACTAACAGTTTTGGAATCCAGTTTCGTTTCTGATGGCCTATAAGGTCTTGCCTCAGCTGAGCAACCTTAAATGTGTAAGTGCTTGAAACTATGCTTTTTGCTTGTCCAAAGCTCGTAAGGGGTTTTGATAGTTGATTAGCTTGGAACTCTATTAAGAATATAAAGTGGAGTTTTTAATCCTTCTCCAAAGAGAGATTCTGGTAAGGTGGAATGACTAATCATACTCCTTACTATGTTCTTAAGTGTTCTGTTTCGTTTTTCAACAATACCATTCATGCTAGGAGAACCGATATTGTGTAATGTGGGACGATTCCACATTCCTCTAGGAATTTATCAAAAAGTCATGGACGTTGTTCTCCCGATCCATCGTATCTACAATAGTATTCACCACCGTGGTTAAATCTAACGTGTTTTATTTTTTTGCCAAGTTGATTTTCAACTTCAGCCTTATAAGCTTTGAACACATCCAGTGATTGAGATTTCTCATGAATGAGATACATGTAACCATAATGAAATAATCAACCACATTAATCTCAAATCCAAACGAGATAATTATTTGATGAAATTTGTGATACCATTGACGGAAAGCCTGCTTAAGCCCACAGATTGATTT